>OX243813.1:508914-562644 GCA_945859605.1 Lumbricus rubellus
AGCAGCAGCAGGCACTACTATACATGTAGGATGCCAGATGCCGGAGAATTCCATCCGAAGTGGATTGTGCTCGTCGAGCAATTATAATATAATAATATATCGTCGGTTGAGAATTATAAGGCTCTATGTCCAAAAAGTACTATTCCGAGATATTGCAATTTGAAAGTTCAACAATCTAGCACTCAAACACTAATGAAAATATTGCAAATGTAAGTAAAGAATTTAATTCATTAGTCAATTAAATAACATTGTACATTGAAAAATTATGTGAATAAAACGTTAAAATATTTTAAAATAATTTTTTAAAGAAAGCCCCACGCCCCAAAATTGGACATAGAGCCTTATAATTCTCAATGCGAGGGCTGAACATTTTTTATTCCAGTTTGAAAGTTCAGCATTGAAGCACACAAACAATACTGAAAATATTACAAATTTAACTAACGGATTTAGTTCATTTGTCAATTAAGTAACATTGTACATTGAAAAAAGTTGTGAATAAAACGTAAAAACATTTTTTATGAATTTTTTTAAGAAAGCCCCATGCCCAAAAATTTGACATAGAGCCTTATGAAAGTTATGACACTCAATGTACAGAATGCGTGGGTCCAATTATTATTAATAGATTGAGATCACGTGACTTCTGTGCAGCGGTCTTATTTGCTGCATACCTAATTTATTCAAATCACGTGACTTGAACGCAGCGGTCTTATTTGCTGTTGGACATAGAGCCTTATAATTCTCAAAAAGATGAAAACTTTGCAGCGTAGACGTCTGTTGAAATGCATGGGACATAGAGCCTTTTAATTTAGTAAATATCTCTTTTACTATTGAAGATCCAGCTTAGATTCTCACATGACACGATAGCCCTGAACAAGATCTACGCCATGGTACCAATAACTCAAAAATTTCAAAAAATGGACATAGAGCCTTATAATTCTCAACCGACGATATCTTACACTGAAGTACCAAGAGAAACAAAGAAACTGTTCGACTTTCTCAATCCGTCTTGGTTTGTGTTGTTTTATCAAGTGGTTATATTGAGTGGCTACACAGAATGGTTATATTGAGTGGTTACACTGAATGGTTATATTGAGTGGTTACACTGAATGGTTATATTGAGTGGTTACACTGAATGGTTATGTTTAGTGGTTACACTGAATGGTTATGTTTAGTGCTTACACAGAATGGTTATATTGAGTGCTTACACAGAATGGTTATGTTTAGTGGTTACACTGATTGGTTATATTGAGTGGTTACACTGAATGGTTATATTGAGTGGTTACACTGAATGGTTATATTGTGTGGTTACGTAGAATGGTTATGTTGTGTGGTTACATAGAATGGTTATATTGTGTGGTTACATAGAATGGTTATATTGTGTGGTTACATAGAATGGTTATATTGAGTGGTTACACTGAATGGTTATATTGTGTGGTTACACAGAATGGTTATATTGTGTGGTTACATAGAATGGTTATATTGTGTGGTTACATAGAATGGTTATATTGTGTGGTTACATAGAATGGTTATATTGTGTGGTTACACAGAATGGTTATATTGTGTGGTTACATAGAATGGTTATAATGAGTGGTTAATAAGTTCTGTGTTCCTAAGCACACTGTCCTTGCTATCACCTTTGGTCACCTGTAGTCCACTGTTAGGTGATCTAAACTTCTAAAGGACTAAAGGAATTTTTCGTAGCCAATTATAGGTTTATCTATAATGCAAAAATGTGAGTCACAATAAAAAAATGAGGTTTTCAATTTATGTAATAAAGAATAAGGCCTACTTACTCACTTATACATCATAGCCATAGCAACCGCCTCTACCTTCAGCTTGTTCTTTTAACTAAACCTAGATGTTCTTCGTCCATTATTATACTCTGATTGCTGCATCGCTCCAACTACCAACTGTGACTGCATGGGGAATGGATCCGTGGAAAAGGCTCTCGATCTGCATTGCAGGTGCATGCATGATTGTATGTGTGATTGTATGTCTGATTGTATGTATTATAACTGATCAGATCATTCAGATGCAGGGATGGGCAAATTACAGGGCAATATGTAATTGAATTACAAATTACCAATTACTTGAGAAAATGTA
The DNA here is from genome assembly GCA_945859605.1 of Lumbricus rubellus. Lineage (NCBI taxonomy): Eukaryota > Metazoa > Annelida > Clitellata > Crassiclitellata > Lumbricidae > Lumbricus > Lumbricus rubellus. The sequence continues at coordinate 511,018 of OX243813.1, forward strand.
ATTAAATTACAAATTACTTTGACTCACAGCCTCAAATTACAAAATTACAAATTACGTAATTTCAATTACATCAATTACAAATTACTTTGGGGCTCAAATAATTGGAATTGCCAGGAAATACATGCCTTTTCCCTTATTTCTGTGTGTATTATTATTTATTGTGTAAGAAAATGTCTATTTAGCTTTCTTTAAGAAACAGCAGCTGTTCAAAGAAGTTATTTGATAGCAGTCGTCTGTTGGGCCTTACAATCATGCCTGTAAAACTAAAGCACCATCTCTAGTCTCTACTGGTGCAGACCAAGGCAGGGCAGCGTTAAATCAAATAAAAAATTAGCAGTTGGATATATTATCTCTATGAGGCATTGCTATAGTTCCCTTTCTGTCGTCTTCTGTAGGATATATGCTGCAAGCTTTCTAAATCGTTTTTGTTTTGTGGTCACTGCAAGCTGCACACTAAAACCATAAAATTCTTCATCTTCCTCTTCTTTATGACCACTAGATGCTCGGCAAATATCGTTCGCTACTTGTGGCATTTTCAGATGCGTTATTAGCAATGCATATAATAATATTATTCTTTTAGTTTGGTCTGCAAACTATATGCAGGTAGCCACGTAACTCAAAATATGGATGATTCACTGTCCCAAGGATCGTATGTAGGCCTAGGCCCTACGTAGGCCTATGATTTACCAAAGAATCTAAGCAAAGTTGCATTCAAAGTAATTTGATTTTGCGGAATGTAATTGAAATTACAAATTACAGGAAGAAATGTAATTGAATTACAAATTGCTTTGATACAGAACAGCAAATTACAAATTGCCAATTAGCCTACAATTGTAATTTAAATTACATAATTTTAATTACTCAGTTAAATTACTGCCCATCCCTGTTCAGATGTCGAGTGCGACTGTCAGATATACTCAACACTTATGCTCAACGAAGTATAAGAGACAGAGCCGTAGTGTTAAACAAACGCTACAGGCAGGGTGAGAGTTTCGGGGGGGGGGGTTAGGGGCTTCAACCCCCAGTCTTTCTTAGAACCCCAGAGTAAAGTCTTGTTTTTCACACCGTAATTCCAAGTCGATCATATATAGGCTAGTCCAACCACCGCCCAGTTAATTTTTCACAATTCTCACACTGGTAGGCCTATACAAGTATGAGACATGGCAGCTAGACGTCCATATCTCATTTTGAACGAGATGGAGAATATAATGGTGTGTTGAAATTATGAGGAGACTGAAGGGAATAAATGGTGATGGTCATAGCAGAAGAAGAAACTAATTATTGAGGAGCACATTATTATGGCAACACGATTGTATATAATTGTTGTCTACCTGCATGGCTGATTGAGTTGTTGCTTACCTGTTTGGCTGGCTGCATGGTTTGCTGAATGGTTGCCTGCTTTTCCTTGGTTTCCTGTCGCCATAATTATCAGATACTCTGTTCTTTGATATCTCAAAAGCAGTTTTCTAATCGTGTGAGAGTTGAATCACTCGCTGTAGTCGTTCTCAAAACCAATCAATCAATTAATTAATCAATCAATCAATCAATCAATTCCGCAGAGGATCACCGTCTATCTAGATCTATCTATTATAATATTATTGTATCATGAATAAAATTGAATATCCGACTGAAACCGGTAGTGTTGCTGCTGAACGATCCACTTAGTAAATCCTTGCACGGTTTACACACGCTCACCTGCGTGCGCCCACACACCCACTCGATGCCCTATATAAACTGAAGAGAACAACAATTACTATTTCGCTGTCCAGCAGAACAGAGTCCATTCAGTTGTAAGGTCTCGCTGGTGGTCAAGACTAGTGGTCAGTTGAGAGAGTCCATCAATAATCGTCACGTAGTTTTATGGAACGGATACGAAGAAGGAGGAGACAATCGTATTTTCCCCAGTCTTCAAGTCATCCGAATCTGAAAACAGATTTCACCCAACCGACTCTGATAGCATAGAAGATCTGCCGATCCATAGACGACTAAGCGTGACCGATAGGCCACGCCCACTCTATGGCCACAACTGAGCGGCGTCGAGAGCAGCGGAGGCAAACTAGCCCCCTCCCCGTTCACTGCGCCCTCGTCACCTGCGTGTGCCTCACTTGTCAGCCTACACAGACCGCTTCGCTTCTACCTGTTACATGTTTATTATTATTATTAAGAACCTTCATATACAAAATGGTCGTCATCATCAGCGATGAGCGACTGGTCACCATCACCCGCACCGCCCACTGCCACAGCCACCCCGCCCCGCCCCGCCGGCCCCAGCCCCCGCCCCCACCCCACCGGCCACCGCCCCGCCGGACAACGCCCCCCGCCCCACCGGCCACCGCCCCCGCCCCGCTGGCCCCGCCACCCACGGCCGCCCGCCCGCCCACCACCACTGCCGCCTCCATTTTCCCATCGATTGACCTAAAATAGACATCGATTCCGTTGAACAAACGCTGACTGAAATGAACAAAAGACGTAACAGAAATTAATAAGTCATCAGAATAAGAATTAGAATTATTACCTAAACGAGTTACGAGTCTGAATGGGTTTCAGCGATGGGAAAATGGCGGCGGCAGTAGGTTAGGTAGGAAAACGCTAGATTTCCGCGAAAGAAAAGATGTAGCCCGCTCGCCACCCCGGCGGCTCGGGTTCGATTCCCGGTCGGTCGGTTTATCAGAGATTAATTTCTCGGATCTTTACTGCGGGTGGCTCGGTCGCAATATAAGCGTGGAGTGTGAGGTTGTACTCTGCCTCCGACACTAATCATCTTCGATATGAAACAGTGTCGTTAATCCCGAATACAAGTTATACAACAAGCAGTGGCGTATCTAGGAACTCGGGGGCCCCTAGACAAAATATGAAGGTGGGGCCCTCTCCCTACGATACTTATTGAAATGTATTATTACTTATTAATTTACTGAAATGCTGATGTGCCTATCTGAACAAGATACAAGTACAAATTACAGTAAACTGTAAGTTCCTAACAAGGCTGAAATGACCATTATGACATGTGCAACTGAAGTTAAGTAGGCTGGCCTTAACGGCCTATGTAAGGTTTGGTTGAAGTCCTTTGCTATAGCCTAGTGTGAAGTCATTCAGTCAAAACTCAGAACTCTTTTTTCCTTGCCTTAATGTTTGCAAATTTGTCTACAAGAACTGGCCGCACAGGCGTACTCCGATTTGCAGCAAAATAGTTATCCGTCTTTGCAGTGCTGGCAACGGCATTTTCCAACTTCTGCTTCTTACATGTCGCGTCTTTTGTCAGCACCAGAGGCATAAGTACGAGGCCGCTTATCAGATGGATACATTTCTCAAACAATGAGATGCGCAATTTATTTCACGGAAATAAGTTTCTCTAAATTTATTTATTTCACGGAAATAAGTTTCTCTAAAATAATGTCAACGCCATTCAAATGCAATGACGTCATTTCCGGGACCGGAAAGTTATCACCATTGATATGTATTATATAGTTACTGGATAGGAACTGGCCTATGAAAGTACGGATTATCGCTCACTCATGGATATCCCATGATTCTTTGAGGCAAAGCCAATAGCAAATCCCAGGATTCTCTGGGGCAAGTCCCAGGATTCTCTGGGGCAAGTCCCAGAATTCCTAGAGGCAAACCATGGTAAAGGATAGGCGGCACACTCTTCGGTTTAAAACGCAAATTTCTCAGCAATGATGCAGAATTCTTTAAAACCAGCCGAGGGTTTTTTAGTTGAGTGACATACAAAACAATCAACCTAATTGTATTTAGCGGCCACTGACCAGATTTCTTGAAAATAGCCTTTAAAGTTGACGAATTTAACATGGGTTTACATAGGACCAAGGCCGCGTCCCCCTTACAGGAAGTCACGTGTGATTCGCCGTCGGCCATGGACCACTATACGAAGCTGTTCCAATCCAGCCATATAATACATATCAATGGTTATCACTAATTAAACATTAGTGCTGTGCACTGCTGGAGCTGGGCGTCTCCGAGTCCGACTCGTCGCGTCGTGTCGGGTTGACGGAACTTGACGGGTTCTCGGGTAACCGTACTGACTACTGAGAGTCTGACACGGTATGATCGGTATCGTCTACTTAGTCTACTACAATATTTATTTAACATATTTTTTCGGAGTCTTGCAAACTCGGGGGCCCTTCTGGGGCCTCTACACTCGGGGGCCCCTAGACTTTGTCTACCCAGTTTACCCTATTGTTACGCCACTGACAACAAGCGAAAGAAAAGACCGACGAAACCACGGAAGTAACAAGTGCGGAAGACGCGGAGGACTCAACAAGAACGTGCGGGAAGTCGAAAAGGTGAGAAAGATCGGCGAGTAGAAATAATTGTTGACAGAGACAGAGGCGCAGATGAAAGAGTGACCTAAATCTAGTGGACGTTATTTTAACTACTCACTTCATGCGCCGAGAATTATATAGTCATCCAGCATCAATTCGATAAATAAAAACTCAATCTGCTTTTAGAAAACAGTTAAAGCTGCACCTGCTTTCCAGCAGCAGCTGTTCGCATTTATGCTGACGTTTGACAATGGTATTATAATTGTGTAAAGCTTATGATGTTATCCGGCTTTGCATAAACATTAATTAATAGTATGTGGCCCTATGATATTCTGCTATTTGTGTGTACCGCTTCATATTCTCTGTCTGTCTGTCTGTCTGTCTGTCTGTCTGTCTGTCTGTCTGTCTGTCTGTCTGTCTGTCTGTCTGTCTGTCTGTCTGTCTGTCTGTCTGTCTGTCTGTCTGTCTGTCTTCGTGTAACTTCACCCGAGAGATCTGACCGTGGATCGTTCAGCTGTGTGGCAGACAGTGTAGAATTCCGTGAATGGAAGCCAATAGACAGGTCTGTGTGAAACGAAAAGCTAAAGTTAGTGACACTAGTCTTGCCTCAGCTCTGCAGGTTACGGTAACGATATTTGTAGAGGTATATGAAAAACAGTTTGGCTTACTTTTTATTGAATCTGACAGAAAAGTGCTTGTAAACTGAAATTTCGGCATATAAAGTTTAAATATTCATATCTTTTTATCCGTTTAACTTTATCTAATGAAATTTTGGAATCTTATTCTTGGTCCAATTCTCTAAATATTTGGAAATGTTTAGCATGACATGTTCTCAGGCATTAGAGATATATGAAAAACAATTTGGCTTAGTTTTTCTTACTCAAGGTGTATATGGACAGGTGTCTTGGGAGATTACGACGTGGAAAGTGGTTACCAGTAGGCTATAATAATTGTCTAGGGCACAGTTACGTAGGGGCTTGTCATCAGTAATCTTTGTTCTTGTGAACTAAGAGAGCGCTTGGTGTCACTTAATTATTAATGGCAATAGCTCTTGAGTCACGAGATGAAGAGTGATTTAGGCGAAGTTTAGCACAGTTATAATGAGGAAGACGAAGCTCGAGTTAAGACGGTGAACAGACATGATTGTAGAGGGAAACTCCTGCTACATAAGCTTATAGTAAAAAGAGTGAACCATGTTCTGGAAAAGGTCATCCTCAAGACGTTGCCCATCGCCCGTTGTATCCGACGACTGCGGAAACGGCATGGTCGGATCTTTTACTAAAATAATCGGCTACTCCTAAGCCTCTGCTCTAAAGAACGGTCAAACGTGGTAAAGTCAGAGAGCAGCCATTCTATGTTGGAGGCTAGTGACTCGGGTGCATGCTCCAGAGGGATGGCGGTCTGCAGCAGACGCCGCCCCGTGAGCAGCAGGGTAGCCTAGGGCGGCCACAATATTACTATAATAATATCATCAGACTCTACATTATAAACATCACTGTTTATGGGCGCGGTGGTGCAGAGGTATTTTCGGTGCCTTTTGGACGGAAGGTTGCGGATTCAAATCCACCTCAAGCCGCCGCGTAGTCCTATAGGGACCATGAGCGAGTCCTTCACTCATAATATTTCTCATGAGCTACGGCGTGAAACTCTGATCTATAGTGTTGTCCATTCAGAGGTGCTCTCGACTTCAGCGCGGACACTGCATCGAAGTTTCACGCCGAAGCGCACGAGCAATTGTATCGAAGGATTTGTCGAACCAGGAAGCGTCCGGCTCCAAGTCACCGAACCCATCACTACACCACCGCCCACACCCACCGTTAGTCTGCGACTCTGCAAAACAACTTCTTCTTGACGGTTTCATGACTTTCATAAACGGCTGGCAAGCGAGAGTCTGAAACGTGCTCCAGTCCTTGTCAACAGCTAGAAATGCGTTGCTTTTTGGTTTCGGGGCTCCTCCCCGTACCCTCTGGGTAGGGCTGCACACGAGGGTATATGCGGGCTACAGCTTTTTGTAATTTATATGGCCACATTGTAGAAAATAAATAAGCGCATATAGGCCTACATGTTTAATATACATGATTGGGCCTATGATACCAAAAATACCGCCAGTCCCTCACCCTGAGTTTACGAGCCATCCCGTACACAATATGGAGCAACCCATTGGGGGGGAATAACCTTCATTAAATATTTATGGATAAATAGGCCCACGACTCCTGGACCAAAAATATGAACCATGCACAACCTGTTCATGCCGCTTTACCCCCTCCCTCCTTCCCTCTCTCCCTCGCCCTACATCAGTCTGCCGACGCTGTCATCATTAAATTTTGTCTCTCTCTCTCTCCCTCTCTCTCTCTCTCTCTCTCTCTCTCTCTCTCTCTCTCTCTCTCTCTCTCTCTCTCTCTCTCTCTCTCTCTCTCTCTCTCTCTCTCTCTCTCTCTCTCTCTCTCTCTCTCTGTCTCTGTCTCTCTCTGTGTCTCTCTCTGTGTCTCTCTCTGTCTCTCTCTCTCTCTCTCTCTCTCTCTCTCTCTCTCTCTCTCTCTCTCTCTCTCTCTCTCTATATATATATATATATATATATATATATTTCTCTGCCTCTTTCTCTTCCTCCTTCTCTGCCTCTTTCTCTGCCTCCTTCTCTGCCACTTCGCACTTAATATCGACTCATATCAATTAGTATCAGGCATCCGGGTTTGTGTTGTTAATTTGCAGACAATAACTGTCGAGATCATTAAATGACGCTTGCAATTAATGACTAGTGATGAATTCACCTGATGACAGTGATGCTGCTGCTGCTGCTGCTGCTGCTGCTGATGATGATGATTATGATGATGACGATGATGATAATGATGATGATGAGGAGGAGGAGAAGGAGGAGGAGGAGGAGGAGGAGGAGAAAATCCAGCCTCTGCAGTAGCGGTTTGCAACAGCTTAGTCATCAGTGTTTAATCTAGTCCCCTGATTTGGGGTGGGGATGGGGGGTGAATTCGGGTTTCTGGGGAAAAGCCCTCTTCGGCCGGACATTTTGGGCGAACGGCTGGGTCGCCGACAACATATTCATCGCCTAAATTTTCAAAGGACTTTTTGACTCATTTGCTAAACAAAATTCCGAGAATTCTGCCATTTCCGATATTGAAAAACTGATGACCTTTTTAGTCATTCTTTCTTTATAGACTATTTTACCAAAATTTACCAACAATTCCAAGCGACGATTCTGTGACGTAATTCATGGGAATATCAGAAACAACAACAACAACAACAACAACAACAGCAACAACAACAATTAACAACAACAGCAAACAAACATCACCACCAAAAGAACATCGTCAAACATATGTATAGGCCTAATTCATGTTAAAGAATGCACTTACCTATCTCTATGCAGACACGAACACAGATCCAAAGACAGATCAGTTCTATCTATAGAGTCACAGAATCATGTAAACGTCCTTCAAACGTTTTTTTCTTTTTATCGACTGCCTCAGCTGCTGCTGCTGCTGCTGGCATCAATATTGAAGTGGAATATTCGGTCGATTGGATTGAGGTCGGTTATTGGATGTAATTCCACGGCAGCTGCTGCAGACAACTGATCAGTAAAGTCTCCATGGTCACCGGAAGATTACCATCAATGACAATTATATCCAAACACATCGGCTGCTCTGTGAAGTTGTGAGTACAACGTCATGCATCAACACACAAACAAACACTCACAGACACACAGTCGTACAGTAGGACTGTAGGCCTACGTGTCCTTCGTACGACAAACAACGGCACACGATGTAGGCCGGATAGAAGAAGAAGGCCCGATGCATGTAGGCCTACCTACGTACAACGTAGGCTACGTCTGCCATCTAGTCAACAGCAGCAGCAGCAGCAACAGCAGCAGCAGCAGCAGCAGCAGCAGAGACCTTCGACTGCCGCCGCTGCTGTCTGTCAGCAGCAGCAGCAGCAGCAGCAGCAGCCGTGTGCTCGCGAGGTCTTCCAGTGGAAATGCTTGAACGACGTGCTGCATCTCTGATGTTATTATTATTATTATGCCATTGCAAACGATCGAGGGTCAGCATCTGTTGTGTAAACAGAGACCAACGAACGCACATGCATGTATTAAGCTTATGCTTGTATCATGATCATAGGCTACATTATAATACATTATAGGCCTAATATAGGTCACAGCATCACTTAATCGTTATCAATGAACATGGGTCGACAGCAAAGGCTCTAGGTCTGACGAGAGTGGTTATTTGGAGAGGCGCTATAGAAACTCCATAGACAGATAAATAGAAAGATGGATGGATGGATGGATGGATGGATGGATTGATGGATGGATGGATGGATTGATGCGAAACAGCCTTAAAAAGGAGGGACGGATCTGACTTTTTAAAGTCAGAGTGGCATCCCTGCACGTTAGTACTAAACCGGAAACAGAAATTTGATTTCTCTATGACAACTGCAAGCATTTTGTAAACAAAATGTAAAACATCTGTGATTCTATATTATTTTGATTCTTAAGCTAGATAAAGTAATAATATTGCATTTACGATTCAATGGATTCATCATGATTTCTGTAAGTGCACATTACTCGTACAGAACAGAAAAGCACGGAAAAGTGGTCATAGTTATAGTAAGTGGGTCCCTATGTTAATGAATGACTGCACTAACCTATAACCCTAACCGACCCTCACGATGCCTAACCTGACCCTAACCAACACATATCGACCCGCTTACTATAACTGAACCCCTTACGTTTCTGTTATTAATTTTTATATGGGGGTGCGGTGGTGTGATAGGTGTGTTCGTTGCCTTGGAGCCGTAAGGTTCCAGGTTCGAATCTACCTCATGTCACCGCGTAGGAACCTTGAGCAAGTTCTTCACTCTCAATTGCGTGGGCGATCCGGCGTGAAACTCTGATGCAGTGTCCGCGCTGTAGCCGGGGGCGTCTCTGAGTAGCATATCAATGGCCTACTACGCCTTGTAACATAACTTGGAATTGTTTGTGGAAATCGGCCAGTTTCGATAAAACGGCTCTCGGGAAATCTGTTTTTTTAGCGTTTTCGGGGATTCGGGTTTGATCCTAGGTTGGATACTTATTATATTTCTTATTCTTTGGTTCCACTTTTTATGTAGGCCTAATTTACATTGAAACCAATGGATATTTGTTACATGACTATTTTTGTCATGCCATATTTATTACTTCCAAGATAAATATATATGATCATGATTAAGTGTGATGTCTGTCCTTTTGGAGAATTCCTTTCTATCTCGAGAAGCTGTTCCATTTCTTTGTTACATTGTCAGTTTCAATGTCTGAAACAATAAAAATTAATGATTGATTTTGTTCACGGCAGAGCCAATTAAGCAGACTTTGCATTGTGAATTTACAAACCCGCCTTGCTATATCCTCTCTCACTCTCCCTCCGTCCGTCCGTCCATCCGTCTGTCTCTCTCATCCTGCTTTAGATCTCATAAAATTATGTTTTTTCATGTCTTTTGATCTGGAAACAGTCTGAGATTTTTTATTCTGTGTGAAGTGCTTCATAATTAAGTGGACTTATTGCAATTGGATGAAACTATAACCGAATGATTCAGTTTGCTAATAGAAAAGTCATGTTTTTTTCTAAGTAGTATTCGCGTACTCGAAATATGCCTAGTTGTTGATTTGTTGAAGTTATTTGTTGCTTTCAGTCTCTTTCATTTCCTTAGGTTATTCGATGTAGATGGCATCAAGAATGCAGCAGCAGAGATCAGGTCGACAGATGAAGCGAGATTTATCTGAAGCGACTGATGCCACTCGACTTGATGAGATGCTGAACGTCAATTATGTGCAGTGGCAGAGAAGAACAGCTTCGGCAGCAGACGTTACCAATAACAACTCGTCTTCATTGTCATTCGCATCCAACTTAGGTATCTTCTTGCTCCAGATCAGATGACAAAATTATTCAGGTTATGACCGCTGACATTAGGCTACTAATAATGTGGTGATAATTATTATGGCTGTGACGGCAATTACTCTCCGAATAATAGGCTATAAATATTTTACATGATGCTGATGATGCTGATGATGAGAAGATTATGATGAATACGATCATAAAATGAGATGCCAGATGAACAGCCATGGTCAGTGCAGAAGATGAACAGCCATGGTCTGTGCAGAGTCATTAGATGTATTATTTGACTGAATTTCCTGCTTGTGTTTTTGAGTGACGTGTGAGAAGAGAGCGGGCAGAGATCGATGCGTAGCAGTGGAGCCAAAGAGCAACTTAGGCAGCTGCTGTTCATGTAATCATCATTCAATTGCTACGTCAAAGAAGCGAACGACGCAGTGGCCAATGAAAAAGTCTTCCAACACTCAAGCAGAACAAGCAGCTGATAGAATTCAAGTCTTACAGGTAGAGTTGTTGTTGTTGTTGTTGTTGTTGTTGTTATTGGTTCTGATTTCTGCATCATAGCCCCTTTCTGTACGTGTATATGACTCAAGTGGTTGATGTATTCAGAATGTGACGATGTTGACTAGACTGACCCAGAAGAGATTAATTTTAAGCATGCTTCTTGTCTGCTTTAGCTAATTTCATTATATGTAAATTATTGGAAAGAATGTCCTTTGACAATTTTGTAAAGTGGTGATGAAATTAAAGATAACAATTATTTTTCTTTCCTGATTATTTTCAATACATTTCACAAAGTTTGCCAGCTAAAGTAATTTAATTTTGACACATGTAGTAAATTTACTTACAATAGGCCAAAGTGTCATCAGTAAATCTTGTGAGCAGCTGTGTACAATCATTTGTTCTCTGCTGTTGAATTTCTTCTTTTCTTGTTGGCTCCTCTTTTCCACTCTGTGATTCTTTTATTTGCTATTTGTTCACATTCTGTAGTCGCTGCAATTTCTTCATGTTTATGAGATAAGTTTTCATACCTTTGTATTCCCTTCAGTCTCATACGAACAATTAAGGCTGTACTGAAGGGTATAGGACGGGTATAATCGGGTTTTTATGGGGTTTTAGCGTTTTCGGGGATTCGGGTTTGGGAGGTATTAAGTAAAAGTTTTGGGTATGTTCACCTCCGTGGAAAAACGGCAAAGTATAGCCTACTCACCTCCCGAAAACCAGGGTATACGCGGGTAACGGTGGCCTTATTTTGGGGGGTTTAGCCCCCAACCCCTTCTGGCGCCCCTACTGTACACAGCGGTTTCTGCCTTCAATTTTTACAGATGATTTCTTGTTACCAGGTTAAAGTTTCAAATGCTGAGAAATCTCTGCGAGAACATCGCCAGCGACAGACAGAACTGTATCCTTCGAAGAAATTGTTTTTAACTGATTTCTCTGATCTAATTCTGAGATCGTAAATCTCATGAACTGATGTGTGCATAAGAAATTCATAATAATAAAATATTTTGTCACAAGGAGAGTTTATGCTTTCTATATCTGCCAAAATGATTTAATTTCTGTTTGAAGAATGCGAGTGAAATTGTGTGTCACTCATTCATGAGGCCTATCTGATGATATTGTTGGACAAGAGTTGGTATTTTGAGTTGGTATTTTTGTCAAGTGATTATTTTAACACACAACTCAAGATTGCTTGCGAATCTCAACTTGAAAGTTGAACTGGAATCTGATGAAGTGAAGATGCACGAAGACGTCAAACAACTTCTCAGAAAATACGAAAAGTTTAGGGTGAGGAGATGTTGATGTTTATGCCAGAAAGGGCCTGGGGTATTAAGCAAAGGGTCTGGGGGGGATATTAAGCAAATGGTCTGGGGGATATTAAGCAAAGGGTCTGAGGGGGTATTAAGCAAAGGGTCTGTGGATATTAAGCTTTGTCTAATCTTCGATCTTTACCTCAATTGTTCACGCTTTAGTCTGTTCTCAGATTGTAATTCTGTCCTTGTATAAAGTCCTGATTTTGGTGTTTCAAATGGATCTTGCTCCGAAGTATCTGTGTGATCAGATACTTCGCCCCCTTTCTGCCACTTCGCTGCGTCCTCTTAGGTCCTCTGATCGGCTTGACCTCTTTGTCCACTGAGTCAGGACCGCCATGGCGCAATCCAGATCATTTGCCTGCATTGGTCCCTCTCTATGGAATGGGCTTCCCCCATCAGTTCTCTCTGCCATTTTCTCTGGTAGTGTATCCTTATCCTCGTCTTTCTCTCGCCTAAAAAACTTGCCTCTTTTCTCGGAGTTGAACGCACGTGGGAGCGCTTCTGAAGGGCTCTTGCTGCAAGAAGCGCTTTATAAATGGCCAGATACAACACAACACAACACAAAAGGATCTGGGGGTATTAAGCAAAGGGCCTGGGGAATATTAAGCAAAGGGTCTGGGGGATATTAAGTACGGGTGCTGGGGGGGATATTAAGCAAAGGGTCTGAAGATATTAGCAAAGGGTCTGGGGGGATATTAAACAAAGGGCCTGGGGGGATATTAAGCAAAGGGTCTGGGGGATATTAAACAAAAGGTATGGGGGATACTAAGCAAAGGGTCTGGAGGATATTAAGCAAAGGGTCTGGTGGATATTAAGTAAAGGGTCTGGAGGTATTAAGCAAAGGGTCTGGGGGGGGGGGTATTAAGCAAAGGGTCTGGAGATATTAGGCAAAGGGCCTGGGGGATATTAAGCAAAGGGTCTGGGGAATACTTAGCAAAGGGTCTGGGTGGTATTAAGGGTCTCCAGTGAAGCTCTTCTGCATTTTATCCTCACTTACTATAGACTTCATTTTCAAGGTAGGCCTATCTTGAAAGATTTGCTGCTTGTTTAAATGCAAAGTTCTTCCTAAAGTTTCTGACATGTTCCTCTTTGAATTTGTTTTTGTTTAAATCAAAAAAGGGTGGAATGTGTAACATGAATACAAGATTTCAATCAGATTTTGAATCATCGAGAACGGAAATAGATCGGCAGAAATCAGAAAATGAAGACAAATTAACAAGTGAGCAGATCATCATTTAACACTTGTGGCCTGATATAATAATATTATTGTTGACAGAGATCCGGTATTTCTGATGGTCACTGTTACACTTCATATCATGTCATTTCATTCTCAGTTTCAAACTTGTCTCCTATCATTCATTTCAACTGACAATCAAAGGGCCTGGGGAATATTAAGCAAAGGGTCTGGGGGATACAAAGTCTGACAAATCGTCTTTCAAAGAGCAATCCTCTCTCAATCTTTTCCATCTTTTGTCAGCGTCTTCTCAAAAACTGAAACGCCTCAATTATCATAAGCTCCACATCCCTAATGCACTGCTCTAAAAGTAAGCGCAAAGCACGGTCAACATACCCAAGAGCTCTGAATCTCGTTCTGTCAATGCTAATAAAACTTCTCTGTCACAAGGATTGAACTGACACGTGAGTCTTAAAAAGAATTACCGCATCAATCAATGATCGTTGACGTCATTCAGTGACGCTTCCTCACTCGATAACTCTTGCATCAGCCAACCAATCATCATTGAGCATTTCGAATGATCCACCTTTGAGCTGCTCGTAATTGTTAGATTTAGTCCGAGTCTGTATCATAGACTGTATGGCACTACTTTCTTTTACAGGCCTTGAGATGGAAGTTAAAGAAAAAAGTGACCAACTGAAAGCAAAACAAGAAGAACTTTTTGTCCTTAAAAATTATAAAGTAAGTGAAAACTTAGACAGGTCTATCTACTGAGTTTATAGTCAATCTCCTCCTAACAGTCTAATGCTAAAAACTGATAATGGTATTTGTGAACTTTTGTGATGCTATAAACACATCTTACATACTTCATCATTTTTATTTTTCGCATTTACTACAGCCCCCTGTCAAACTCTTTACTCACTACAGCACGAACACTGCATCGGAGTTTCACGCTGAAGTGCGCGAACAATTGCAAAACAATTGCAAGTGAAAGATTTACTCAAGATCCCTACACAGCGACTTGAGGTGGATGCGAACCTGGAACCCTCCTCCGTCTCCAAGACACCGAACCCGTAACCCACCACCAATCATAGCACCAACAGTGATGGTTGCTGAGGATTTTGATTCAGAATATTTGAGTTTGGCTAAGATTCTCTAATGTTGTTAATCAGGTTTCATGTAAATGAAGATTTCCTTTAGACACAGAACCAGATGAGATTAAGAAACGAGAGAAATTTCTATTCTCTGAAGCAGAGTCAAATTCATTAAACCGGATGAACGAGTTAATCTTGTTTTCTTGAACTTGACTGAGACATGAATTAGGTCAATAGTTATACCAAACAGCGGACAAATTCAGAAGAACTTTTATGGACAATATTCTTCTACTGTCATTAGATCCATGAATTAATTGTAAAACGAAATAACACTTTTGTTTTGGTTATCTTCCTTTCATATAAATGCAGAGGATTCTCAGCTGCTTATTCCAGTTGATTAAGGAAATACTTCAAAGTCTGACATTAAAAAATTCCTTTGATTTTTGTGTTATTTCTTTGGTCTCAGTTCTTGGCTTTGTTCACTTGCATGCACATACTTTTACTTATAAATCCAGACTTACACTTAGAAATGTAAATCTTTAAATGACGAAGTTTGCGATGGTTGGAACAGGACAAAGATTTTCCAGTGAAGTCTTTAAGAATAACAGAACTGCAGAGGAAAGTTGAGCTTCTGAAGGCAGAGCAAGAGGTCTGTATGTACAACATTTCTTTTGAATTCAGATTCTCTACAAAACCTCATCAGATCATATTATTCTCTTTGCTCTCATTCACAGGCTGATCGTTTGCCATCTTCTTTCTAGAGATTGATTTTACCTAAAGATCCAAATTACAGGAGAAATAGCCTAATTTCTTCTTTATTTGTTACTTGATAAAAAATTGAACTTTGAAATTAAACTTAAATTGAACTTATGTCACATTTAGCTTAAATTGAGCCGGACATTGTTTGCTATTAATTGACGTAGTTTTTGTTCTGCTGTTTCTTTCAAAAAGGAAAACGAAAATGAAGTTCATCGAATCGTTGAGTCAGAATTTGATAAGATGCAAAAACATGAATTAAAAACTTTCAATGAAATCAACGAATCAGTGACAGAGGTCAGAGTTCATCGAATGTAAACTCTTGCATAGAATGCAACACACATGCACACCCCCCACATGCACACACACACACACACACACACACACCCACACACACACACCCACACACCCCCACACACCCCCCACACACACCCACACACACACGCACATACATGCACACACACACACATGCACAGTTGCACACACACACACACATGCACACACACACACATACATGCACAGTTGCACACACACATGCACACACACCCACACACACACATACACCAGTGTACTTAATGTAATCAGACATGAAATGTGCATATGAGACTATTTTGACGTCATGCTTACTGCTGACTATTGTGCATAGAAATATAAATTGTTTCCTTTAGTAAAATTTGAATGCATTTCTTATTAGTATGATGCTCATAAAAGTCGTATGCACAAGTGAAGCAACCAGCATGACTAGGAAATAGGTTTACATGCAATCCCGGTTATCCTGGAACAAATCCGGTTATCCCAGGATAAGTTGGATCGATATAATTATGTCATGTTGTGCAGTGGGTCAAGGTCATGCTACTAAACCAGGCGGGTCATGTTAAAGAACTGCTTACATACCGTTATGTATAACATGTATGCATATTATGCATGTAAATGGTAAATTAATTTAAGCTGTGGATCTCAGACATGTAAGCTGTTGGCCAGCAACCCAGAATCCTCCTCTAAAGGGTGACTGGAGGTAGGCTGTTCTGCTTGGGCAGTGGAATTGGGTTTGCTCCTCCCTCTCTTCGTTCATACAGACTACAGTCTTCTTTAAACTGACTACTGTCTTCTTTAATACCAGAGGACTGCAACCAGCAGCCGTTGGGTTCCTTCCTGCTGCTGATGTTCTAGGACTTGATTCCGGACTGAGTATTATCACTTATCAAGCTTCAGCCAAACTCCACTGCTGCAAGGGACCACTGCCTAATGCTTGTGCCTATGTCATCGTTGTTCGAGCTCATAGTCAAGGTTGAAGTATCACCACAGATAAAACATACGACTACATAACTGTACTTGACAGACTACTATACTACATCTTTTAATTTCCAAATAAAATCAATCCCAGGATAGACTCATTTGTAATACCCGGATTGGCACAATGCTTGAGGACTACATTATCTACTGGAAAAGAATACAGACATAATTATTATTATGTGAACCAGTTGCCGGAGTCATTTGAGTTGAAGTCGGTTGTCATGGAAACAACAATGGATGACGTTTGTCTGCCTATTTCGACTGATCAGCTCCTACCTGCGACAGGCTGCGAGTACTAAGCAGTTAGGGTTAACCCAGTTCATTGATCTGAAGAAGGGTTGTTGCTGCTGCTGATGATGATAACGATGATAACGGTGATGCTGATGATGATAACGAAAATGCTGCTGCTGATGATAACGGTGATGATGATGATAACGATGATGCTGCTGATGATGATGATAACGATGATGATGCTGCTGCTGATGAAGATAGCGATGATGCTGCTGATGATGATAACGATGATGCTGATGATGATGATGATAACGATGCTGCTGCTGACAATGATAACGATGATGCTGCTGATGCTGATAACGATTATGCTGCTGATGATAATGCTGATGTTTTGCTTGTAGGAGGCCCTAATGCGAGTGAATCCAGGCATCCGACAATTGGCCGTGGAAAACCATTCACTACAAAATGTGAGTTCTCTTCATCATCATCATCATCATCATCATCATCATCATCCGTCTATTCTAAGAAATTCGTCCAATTACGCTTTAAATAAGTGAAAAGAAAAAAAGGAATTAAATGACAAGTTAAATGCCCGATGAAATTTCCAGACTCTGCCAAAGTTTTCGTATTTTTGAACTAACGACATCTGAAGTTTGATACAGATTGTTGTCTTTAGACAAGTTGCAGTGTAACTGTTTCCTGTTTAGGAAGTCAGATCACACATGGAGCAGGTTGCCACACTCGAACAGAACATAAAATCCCTGAAGCGCGAAATAGGAAAACTTCGTGAGGATCCAAAGACAAATGTCCATAGAGCAATGTTCCCAGAGCTGTTCACCGTTCGACCAAAGTGAGTCCATCTCTCTCTCTCTCTCTCTCTCTCTCTCTCTCTCTCTCTCTCTCTCTCTTTCTCTGTCTGTCTCTCTCTCTCTCTCTTGCTCTCTCTCGCTCTCTCTTGCTCTCTCTCTCTTTCTCTGTCTGTCTGTCTCTGTCTGTCTCTATGCCTGTTTCTCTGTGTCTCTCTCTCTCTCTCTATGCCTGTTTCTCTGTTTCTGTGTCTTTCTCATCTGTCAATTCAATTAGCAACTTCTCTTCATCTCTTTTACTCTCAAAACCTCGATTGGTACAGATTGTTATCTTAGATTATTGCTGCATTGCTAGGGTTGAGTTGACATCTCAACTGGTCTTACCTTTACCATTGTCCTTCTATAATGTTGTGTGTGTGTGTGTGTGCATGTGCACGCGTGTGCGTTTGTGTGTGCATGCGTGCGTACTGTTACAGTGTACAAAGTGTTTCATATAAATTTGCCGTATTATGTTTGACGCTGAATACCGGTACAAAATGCTTGGAGTTTTACAATGTAGAATTCTCTTCAACTCTTTGCAAAGACAGAGAGATCTGTGCACTTCATTCTTTTCTTCACGTTGCTTCAGCACTGACCAAATATTCATTTCTTCATTATTCTGCATATCTTTTCGCATTCATTTCTACCTGGCTGCAACGATTTTTGTAGATGTACTCCGGACATGGAAGTCATCCTCGACATCCCACTTCAAGAGTGTCTTCCGATTTAGTGCCAACACACCACCACCTCCACCACCACCACCACCTCCACCATCACGACCATCTCCACCACCACCACCACCTCCACCATCACGACCATCTCCACCACCACCACCTCCACAACCACCTCCACCACCACCTCCACCTCCACCAACAACACCACCACCACAAACCAACAACAACAATACCACCAACACCACAAACCAACAACAACAATACCACCACCACCACCACCTCCACCATCACGACCATCTCCACCACCACCACCACCTCCACCAACAACACCACCACCAACAACACCACCACCAACAACACCACCACCAACAACCACCAACAACACCACCACCAACAACCACCAACAACACCAACACCACCACGACAAGCATCCGTTGAACCAACTTGCCAAAGTATCCTAGTGATCCGTCAAGCGATGTCTAGCGATTATTGTTGACTGAAATGTTTTCTCTTCTTGATTATCCGTTAGCCGCTTGTGAGGCGCCCTTGTAGTGGTATGATCACGTTATGGCGCCATATAAATTGTCATCATCATTATTATTATTATCAGCTCCCAATTATCCATATGAAACGTTTATGCATATATTTCACTTGTGATTTATAACTTACATTTTTAAATGTGATATTTGTAAAGGTATGCTATGCAATTTAAAATCGAGACATGAATTATGCCATTAACTGTCTGATTAACTGTCTAGGTAGTTGTTGAGTTTTGTGTGCTCTATCTGAAAGCATCATTGTATATTAAATGCACGGTGTTCTATAATTAGTAGTTGCCAGCTGAATTTTTTCATTCTATAAATAGTGAGTAGTTATAAAAATGAATGGGACTAAATATTGATAGAGGAGTTGAACGCATTATAACCAATTGATGTGCTATGGATAAAGTTATCTACAGTACATAAAAAACTAAAATACCCGAAATTTTTATTTATTTCTGTTATAAAAAAATTGTCTTTTGTTAATTGTTAAACAACTTCATCTAAACTACGTCTGGCGTTAGATGTAAGTCAATAGTTTTATCTTCTTTAATTGATGCATGTCCTGATTCTGCAGTTTTCGTAGAAATCTTTCCACACGTCGTCGTCTTTTCATCCACGACACTCGCTGTCGTCTGGTCATCTTCTGGCAGATAAAGAACAGGCAGCAGATCGCCCCACTGACTCGCTCTGGCACACCAGTAGAGGTCACTGTAGAAACAATTCACGTAGTCGTTATTATAACATTACTGTCTATTCACATTAACAGCCACGCTTAATGACGTTAAGATGCCACCGAAACAAATCGGCCGAATGATTAGCTGATCTACAGAAGTTACACAACTTCATGGCACAATGATACATTGGATTTTATGAACACAAAGCTCTGGGGCTGTTATATATCGTCGTTTTCAGACAAACTCTCAGGAGCGACCAGGAAGTTAGGAACTGTGTGAAAATCTATTGGCAGACTCAGAGGACCTTAGAATAAAGAATATACAGCTGCGCGCACAAGTGCACATGAGAGATTACTGACCGTCCATGTTTTGCTGCTGTAACAGCTGAGACTTGGAGCTGACCAAATGGAGAACACATCTGCAGATGAGTGCATCGCGAAGGTGTTGACACAGGTCGAATGATTCGTGGCCATGATTCCGCTGAAATGGAAAGCAGCAAATCAACATTAAAAGAAGAGATGGAAATTCTGTCAAATTCTGACAAGACTTGAAGAACACCGTAACTTCAGCCATCGATGTGTATGACAAGGAGTTGAGAGCTGCATAAATGTAAAGTCTGTTTATCAGAAATATTCACACTTACAACAGATGAAGAAGAATCAAATGGGTGAAACTGATCCTTTGACAAACTGTCGAAATACTTAGGATCATCGATTGTATCAAACCTGTTGCATCCTTTTCATGACAAAGATCGGATGTTGCCTGAGGAAAGTTGTTTACATCTCTCGTAGGAAAGACTATAAAACAAATTCTAACAGAGAGGTAAGAGAGAGAAAGCTGAAGAGAAATGTCATCGACCTACTCTGGCATTCTTCTCTGGATCCTCTTCGCAAAACGACAAACGATATTCTCGCTTTTTCCAACTTTGTCTATGAATGCCAAGAAATTATTTCTCAATTTTTACAGATAAAAAGCCCTTACCAAATAATGACAATATTGTGACATATTAAACTTAGGAAATAATAATAACCTAGATTATAGCAATGAGATTATTGAATCATAAGCTCAGCTAATTCTTTCTTCCTGTGTATAATAGAGAGGACAACGAAGGCAGTTTAGAGCAACTGCACATAACGACAAAACAGGAACCAATTGGCAGTTGAAGACTTTGCCATAATTCCTCTTTTTACAATGGACCTGACTAATTAATACGGCTTGGATTCAGCAAGTTAATGAATTGTAAGCACTGCACTCTTCATCTTACGGTAATTTACCCTTTATCCTATTGCACACTTCATTTTAATTCACCCATGATCGTAATTCACCCTTCATCCTATTGCACACTTCATTTAAATTCACCCATCATCGTAATTCACCCTTCATCCTATTGCACACTTCATTTAAATTCACCCATCATCGTAATTCACCCTTCATCCTATTGCACACTTCATTTAAATTCACCCATGATCGTAATTCACCCGTCATCCTATTGCACACTTCATTTTAATTCACCCATCATCGTAATTCACCATTCATCCTATTGCACACCATCCTATTGCACCATTTAAATTCACCCATCATCGTAATTCACCCTTCATCCTATTGCACACTTCATTTAAATTCACCCATCATCGTAATTCACCCTTCATCCTATTGCACACTTCATTTAAATTCACCCATCATCGTAATTCACCCTTCATCCTAATGCACACTTCATTTAAATTCACCCATGATCGTAATTCACCCGTCATCCTATTGCACACTTCATTTTAATTCACCCATGATCGTAATTCACCCAACATCATATTGCACACTTCATTTTAATTCACCCAACATCGTAATTCACCCATGATCGTAATTCACCCTTCATCCTATTGCACACTTCATTTTAATTCACCCATGATCGTAATTCACCCTTCATCCTATTGCACACTTCATTTTAATTCACCCAACATCGTAATTCACCCATGATCGTAATTCACCCGTCATCCTATTGCACACTTCATTTTAATTCACCCATCATCGTAATTCACCCATGATCGTAATTCACCCGTCATCCTATTGCACACCATCCTATTGCACCATTTAAATTCACCCATCATCGTAATTCACCCTTCATCCTATTGCACACTTCATTTAAATTCACCCATCATCGTAATTCACCCTTCATCCTATTGCACACTTCATTTAAATTCACCCATCATCGTAATTCACCATTCATCCTATTGCACACTTCATTTAACTTCACCCATCATCGTAATTCACCCGTCATCCTATTGCACACTTCATTTTAATTCACCCATGATCGTAATTCACCCGTCATCCTATTGCACACTTCATTTTAATTCACCCATGATCGTAATTCACCCTTCATCCTATTGCACACTTCATTTTAATTCACCCATGATCGTAATTCACCCTTCATCCTATTGCACACTTCATTTTAATTCACCCATGATCGTAATTCACCCATGATCGTAATTCACCCTTCATCCTATTGCACACTTCATTTTAATTTACCCATCATCGTAATTCACCCATGATCGTAATTCACCCGTCATCCTATTGCACACTTCATTTTAATTCACCCATCATCGTAATTCACCATTCATCCTATTGCACACCATCCTATTGCACCATTTAAATTCACCCATCATTGTAATTCACCCTTCATCCTATTGCATACTTCATTTAAATTCACCCATCATCGTAATTCACCCTTCATCCTATTGCACACTTCATTTAAATTCACCCATCATCGTAATTCACCCTTCATCCTATTGCACACTTCATTTAAATTCACCCATCATCGTAATTCACCCGTCATCCTATTGCACACTTCATTTTAATTCACCCATGATCGTAATTCACCCGTCATCCTATTGCACACTTCATTTTAATTCACCCATGATCGTAATTCACCCGTCATCCTATTGCACACTTCATTTTAATTCACCCATGATCGTAATTCACCCTTCATCCTATTGCACACTTCATTTTAATTCACCCATGATCGTAATTCACCCTTCATCCTATTGCACACTTCATTTTAATTCACCCATGATCGTAATTCACCCATGATCGTAATTCACCCTTCATCCTATTGCACACTTCATTTTAATTCACCCATGATCGTAATTCACCCATGATCGTAATTCACCCGTCATCCTATTGCACACTTCATTTTAATTTACCCATGATCCTAATTCACCCATGATCGTAATTCACCCGTCATCCTATTGCACACTTCATTTTAATTCATCCATCATCGTAATTCACCATTCATCCTATTACACCATTTTAATTCACCCTTCATCTTATTCATCTTAATGCACCCTTCATCCTAATTCACCCCTCATCTCAATTTACCCTTTGAACATCCTGTTGCATCATTCATCCTATTGCATCATTCATCCTAATTCACCCATGATCGTAATTCACCCATGATCGTAATTCACCCTTCATCCTATTGCACACTTCATTTTAATTCACCCATGATCGTAATTCACCCATGATCGTAATTCACCCTTCATTTAAATTCACCCATCATCGTAATTCACCCATGATCGTAATTCACCCATGATCGTAATTCACCCTTCATCCTATTGCACACTTCATTTTAATTCACCCATCATCGTAATTCACCCATGATCGTAATTCACCCTTCATCCTATTGCACACTTCATTTTAATTCACCCATCATCGTAATTCACCCATGATCGTAATTCACCCGTCATCCTATTGCACACTTCATTTTAATTTACCCATGATCGTAATTCACCCATGATCGTAATTCACCCGTCATCCTATTGCACACTTCATTTTAATTCACCCATCATCGTAATTCACCATTCATCCTATTACACCATTTTAATTCACCCTTCATCTTATTCATCTTAATGCACCCTTCATCCTAATTCACCCCTCATCTCAATTTACCCTTTGAACATCCTGTTGCATCATTCATCCTATTGCATCATTCATCCTAATTCACCCATGATCGTAATTCACCCATGATCGTAATTCACCCGTCATCCTATTGCACACTTCATTTTAATTCACCCATGATCGTAATTCACCCATGATCGTAATTCACCCGTCATCCTATTGCACACTTCATTTTAATTCACCCATCATCGTAATTCACCCATGATCGTAATTCACCCGTCATCCTATTGCACACTTCATTTTAATTCACCCATCATCGTAATTCACCCATGATCGTAATTCACCCGTCATCCTATTGCACACTTCATTTTAATTCACCCATGATCGTAATTCACCCGTCATCCTATTGCACACTTCATTTTAATTCACCCATGATCGTAATTCACCCGTCATCCTATTGCACACTTCATTTTAATTCACCCATCATCGTAATTCACCATTCATTCTATTGCACACCATCCTATTACACCATTTTAATTCACCCTTCATCTTAATCATCTTAATGCACCCTTCATCCTAATTCACCCCTCATCTCAATTTACCCTTTGAACATCCTGTTGCATCATTCATCCTATTGCATCATTCATCCTAATTCACCCATGATCGTAATTCACCCATGATCGTAATTCACCCTTCATCCTATTGCACACTTCATTTTAATTCACCCATCATCGTAATTCACCCATGATCGTAATTCACCCGTCATCCTATTGCACACTTCATTTTAATTCACCCATGATCGTAATTCACCCGTCATCCTATTGCACACTTCATTTTAATTCACCCATGATCGTAATTCACCCGTCATCCTATTGCACACTTCATTTTAATTCACCCATCATCGTAATTCACCATTCATTCTATTGCACACCATCCTATTACACCATTTTAATTCACCCTTCATCTTAATCATCTTAATGCACCCTTCATCCTAATTCACCCCTCATCTCAATTTACCCTTTGAACATCCTGTTGCATCATTCATCCTATTGCATCATTCATCCTAATTCACCCATGATCGTAATTCACCCATGATCGTAATTCACCCTTCATCCTATTGCACACTTCATTTTAATTCACCCATCATCGTAATTCACCCATGATCGTAATTCACCCGTCATCCTATTGCACACTTCATTTTAATTCACCCATCATCGTAATTCACCCGTCATCCTATTGCACACTTCATTTTAATTCACCCATGATCGTAATTCACCCGTCATCCTATTGCACACTTCATTTTAATTCACCCATCATCGTAATTCACCATTCATTCTATTGCACACCATCCTATTACACCATTTTAATTCACCCTTCATCTTAATCATCTTAATGCACCCTTCATCCTAATTCACCCCTCATCTCAATTTACCCTTTGAACATCCTGTTGCATCATTCATCCTATTGCATCATTCATCCTAATTCACCCATGATCGTAATTCACCCATGATCGTAATTCACCCTTCATCCTATTGCACACTTCATTTTAATTCACCCATCATCGTAATTCACCCATGATCGTAATTCACCCGTCATCCTATTGCACACTTCATTTTAATTCACCCATCATCGTAATTCACCCGTCATCCTATTGCACACTTCATTTTAATTCACCCATGATCGTAATTCACCCGTCATCCTATTGCACACTTCATTTTAATTCACCCATCATCGTAATTCACCATTCATTCTATTGCACACCATCCTATTACACCATTTTAATTCACCCTTCATCTTAATCATCTTAATGCACCCTTCATCCTAATTCACCCCTCATCTCAATTTACCCTTTGAACATCCTGTTGCATCATTCATCCTATTGCATCATTCATCCTAATTCACCCATGATCGTAATTCACCCATGATCGTAATTCACCCTTCATCCTATTGCACACTTCATTTTAATTCACCCATCATCGTAATTCACCCATGATCGTAATTCACCCGTCATCCTATTGCACACTTCATTTTAATTCACCCATCATCGTAATTCACCCTTCATCCTATTGCACACTTCATTTTAATTCACCCATGATCGTAATTCACCCGTCATCCTATTGCACACTTCATTTTAATTCACCCATCATCGTAATTCACCATTCATTCTATTGCACACCATCCTATTACACCATTTTAATTCACCCTTCATCTTAATCATCTTAATGCACCCTTCATCCTAATTCACCCCTCATCTCAATTTACCCTTTGAACATCCTGTTGCATCATTCATCCTGTTGCATCATTCATCCTAATTCACCCTTCATCCTAATCAGCTTTCTTCATACTTACTTAATTTTTCTGCCGAGGGAACCATACTATTCAAATATAAATTCAGCATATCTGTCGAATTAATATTTTTAGTAGTCTGGTAATCTGGTTACTTGATCAAAGGTATTAAGTCAGAACTCAGAAAACTCATTACTAGGACCACAGGTGCGTTAGGAATAAAAGGGTGCATTAAGACCAAGGGCGTAGACTTTCTCCTACTGTGGTGTGTCAGTTTAAGACAATAAAACGAAGATTAGTATTGAAGCAACTGCCTCAGATTGCCAGAAACTGTCAACTTTATTGCACTTTATAGAATGAAATCTTAATCGACAGATTTTATGAACTGGTGGACAAGAACACATCAGAATCAATCTGTCAATTGATAAAGCTACTCACTGAACACGGGATGAGATTCTGAAAACCAACTTCAAAGTTGCATGGACTTCCATCCTGACGTGTGACCCTCGGACAGACATTGTCATGCGGACACTACAGACAACCATGTCGCATAAATATACCTTATTTTCGCAGATACAACTCGCACACGGGCCTAACACGCACTCGCATATAACCCGCTACTTTTGGGGATTTGAGTAAAAACTGACTTGTATATCACTCGCCAGACTATAAGACGAAATGTTCATCTGCGTTAGAACGGGAACATGTGTGCCAAAATTAATGTTACTCTAGTGGTCTAGCCTTAAGTAATTTCTGACCACATTAACACTTTAACAGCAGAATGCATTGTCTTCCTGCCGATTGTAGTAAACTCTTGAGCTGTGAAAGAGTTAATTCATGTCTGTCGTCGTCAGATCATGTTATACAACATCTGATCATTTGTGTAATTCCCATCACAACATGATCAACCATAACCCCCTCCCCTCCCACCTCCATGCACGGCACAGTAGCCGATTGGTTGGAGCACTTGACAGTCTGTAGCAGCGGTTCCCAACCCGTGGCCCGCGGGCCAAAAGTGGCCCGCGAGGCCTCACAAAATGGCCCGCCAGGTCTCAACAATGGCATTCATCTCTCAAAGAATTAACAAAAATATATGAAAAATTGACAATTTGGACACGATAGAACATAATATAATCATTTTCTATAACAAATTATTTTATTTTGAAGTCTATAAACATCAAACATTCTAAGTTGAATTAATTATAACAATTTTTATATGCTCTCAGTTAATTAAATTTTAGCATTGTGGCCCCCTAAATGCCCTAACGTTCTTTAACTAAGAAAAAGTGGCCCTCGTGTCCTCCAACTTCGAAAAAGTGGCCCGTCAGTCAAAAAAGGTTGGGAACTACTGGTCTGTAGTGTGGGACTGAGGCAGTTGCTGCTGAGTAAGGACCTTACACTGTAAGTCATTTGCTCAGTGCCATCAAGGTTCTGTCATATGGTCAACTGCTGGACCCCTTTAGAAGGAGGGACACATGTCGAAATTTCTTGCAACCAAAAGAATAAGAAAGGAACATTTCTATGAAACAACTTCCAATCCATGTTGCCTTGATAGACTTTACAGTAAAGCTTAATCTAATCACTCATTGGTCTTGGCATATGATTAGTTTAGCCACTGAAGTAGACAACATAAACAACACAGTGCAACCAATGTTTCTGACTTAATCATTAGACAAAGTCTCTTCTCGCGTAGTTTATTTTTTCAAAAATCTGAATGGCAGACTGGTTATGAAGCTCTACGTTCCTGCCGGTGTAGTGCGAGATTTTATCTGGCAACAAAAACTTTCCAAAAACCTTCTGCCATTGGTCACCGTGACATATGACGTAAACACACAAGGACAGACAAACACAGGCAGAGGGAGACACACAAGGACAGACATATACAGGCATAGGTAGACATGCACACAAGGATAGACAAAACACTTACTGGAGCAAAGACGTGTCCTACAGAACTGATACAGGACTCGTTTGCTGTCTGATGATGATGATGATGATCTGCTTCAAAACCATTCAGCTGAAAATAATCACAATTCATCTCCTTCAACGCAGAACAAACTCTCAAACCGAAATGTCATCTCAA
Source organism: Lumbricus rubellus (assembly GCA_945859605.1). Taxonomy (NCBI): domain Eukaryota; kingdom Metazoa; phylum Annelida; class Clitellata; order Crassiclitellata; family Lumbricidae; genus Lumbricus; species Lumbricus rubellus. The sequence continues at coordinate 538,528 of OX243813.1, forward strand.
CTGCATGCAGCTCAACTGGCAGAAACCTATTTGTCCTTCAGAATCTTAAAGTGGAAGGAATACCATCATCTCGTCATTTCCAGTTGGTTAACATTGACTCATGAATGAAAACTGTTACGGTAATTAGTTTTCTCCAGCATGTAAGAAAAATATTTCTCCAAAAAATTCCTCTCTAATAAACTATTTCTCAACAGAATTAACTTTTAGATGGCGGGGTAGAGTAATGGTCAACATGCTGGTGTAGAGTGCGAGAGGTAGCGAGTTCGAGCCCCCGTTGCGCGGATATGATTTGTAGGCTGCTATTAGCGCCATGTATTGCAGGCTGTCTGTTCAGTTAGTAGAGTTAAAATTTGTGTATTCTGCGTTCTTGTGAATTGTTTAAACTGCATAATTGTACACTGTGTAACCGGTTGCGTTCTGTCCACCGGATTGTTGAATAAAGGAAAATTATTATTATTATGTTTAAACCATTTTATCACAATCAAATTGAAACATTTGATCTCTAACATCAAGTACATTAAAAAATTAGAACAGACCACGTGAGCTAAGTTACCGTAGTCGTCAATCCTCTCTGGTCAGGTAAGCAGAAACGAGACGAACGTGTTGCGACGGTAAAAAAGTAATGAATACAAGTTACGCAATGTTGTACTACAGTCAATGAGAGCATCAAACCTGAAGGATGAAATCTCGAGCCTCATTGACAAGACTGAATCCAGCGCTCGTTCCATTTTCAACGAGAACCTACAACAAAATCAATCAGTAAACTAAAGACAAGTTTATCGTCCTAAACAACTTCTCTCATCTAACATTTTCATACAAACTATTTACGTATATAAGAGAGAATTGATAAGACCAATGCCCGACTGCATAAGTTCTCTTTTCATGTCATCTCATTCTCAGATCCTTCCGCAAACATCGCAATAAGTTATCAATTGCAGACAATGTACAATCATTTCAGTTTCTGACGTCAGTTCATCAAATGTGTAAGTTACATTTAATCTTTCAAACCCCGATTTGTCAAAGGAGTAATGATGGACATTGTTCCTTATTTTGTACAAGCTGGACTACTTCCAGCAGCACAATCTGGATTCATAGCTAACCATTCAACAGAAACCGTTTTCTTATCAGACATAATATATTTGGCCATTGATCAGTCTCATGGTCTTGGCCTCTTGGCCTTTTTGACGTCTCTTCTGCTTAAAGTTACATTGTGGACCATGGCATCTTGCCTCAACGATTGCCGCTATCCTCTTGCCTGTCTGCAATTCCTCTTCTTTGGCTTAAATCCTACGTCACTGATCGCTCGCTGATGGTTGTCCTTGATGGAGAATCCTGGACTGAGTCAGCTGGGGTTAAGTTTTGGCGTTCCGAAAGTTCGGTGCTTGCTCCCATCCTCTTCATTCTCTTTACCGCTGACATGCCGCTTATATTTACTAAACACAAGGCAAATGGCCATCTTTATGCAGATGATGCCCAGGCTTTTGTTCATGGTCTACCATCTGACCATATCTCCTTGGTTCATTCCATTCGTTGTCTCATTTCTGATCTACACTAATCGACTGTTTAAATCGACTCTGTTTAAATCGACTCTGTTTAAATCGACTCTGTTTAAATCGACTCGGTTTAAATCGACTGTTTAAATGGTAAAAGACTCAACTGATCAGGATTGGTACTAGACAACAGCTAGCTGAACTTGACTTTCAATTACTGACTGAGAGATTCCCTGCCTATGCATATTCTTCGAGTGTCCATAACCTGGACCGTGTAACACTTGACTGCTCCCTCACGTTTAAGGAGCATGTATCTAACCTGACCCACCCTTGCATTCCACAATATTATTTCTTTATATATGCTTGAAGTATTGCACAGGTTACCAATCATGATCCTTTGTGTGGCTCCAAAGCACATCTGGGAAATATCTGTCAAACTATCGAAATGCAAAAGCTCTTATCTGCATCTCTTCATCTCGCTGAATGCGTTCGGCAGATCATCTTGATCTTTTTGTTCCAATTACAATAGGACTATTCTTGCCAAACATCGAGCGTTTGCTATGGTCGGCCGTTCCATTTGGAATGACCGTCCCCTCCACACTAAAGACTAAAAGTCTAATCACTCGTTTTCCTCATCTGTCTCTCACTCGTTAAGGCATTTCTTTCATCCCCAGATTTTCTTGTGCTTCGAGTGCTTCTGAATAGCCAATATGCGAGAGGTGCTATATAAATGTAAAGATGCAATACAACACAATTGTTCCAACTGACCAGAAACTGCTGAGTCTTTGTCCAGAGGGACTCAATTGTTTTCCTCCTTTCTTCTTTGTTTGGTAATTCGTTCAGTGAAAATGCACTCACAACCAAGTCATACTTTGTCTTCAATAAAAACCATTATCCATAATTAACTTCGTAAATTAAAATGCTGACATTCCTTTAGAAAACACAAGTCACATGTCTGAGAGAAAATTCATTACAAGCACCGAACTCAGACGAGTGAAACTGTGGTAGAATTACCATTGGCTAAAGTAACCAAGCAGAAATCTCTGTGCTCAAGTCAACCCTAAGCCCTTCCTTCATACAGCCATGGCAACACCGGTCAACCTACAGCCATGGCAACACCGGTCAACCTGCAGCCATGGCAACACCGGTCAACCTGTAGCCATGGCAACACCGGTCAACCTGCAGCCATGGCAACACCGGTCAATTTGCAGCCATGGCAACACCTGTCAACCTGCAGCCATGGCAACACCGGTCAACCTGTAGCCATGGCAACACCGGTCAACCTGCAGCCATGGCAACACCGGTCAACCTGCAGCCATGGCAACACCGGTCAATTTGCAGCCATGGCAACACCTGTCAACCTGCAGCCATGGCAACACCGGTCAACCTGCAGCCATGGCAACACCGGTCAACCTGCAGCCATGGCAACACCGGTCAACCTGCAGCCATGGCAACACCGGTCAACCTGTAGCCATGGCAACACCGGTCAACCTGCAGCCATGGCAACACCGGTCAACCTGTAGCCATGGCAACACCGGTCAACCTGCAGCCATGGCAACACCGGTCAACCTGTAGCCATGGCAACACCGGTCAACCTGCAGCCATGGCAACACCGGTCAACCTGCAGCCATGGCAACACCGGTCAACCTGCAGCCATGGCAACACCGGTCAACCTGCAGCCATGGCAACACCGGTCAACCTGCAGCCATGGCAACACCGGTCAACCTGCAGCCATGGCAACACCGGTCAACCTGCAGCCATGGCAACACCGGTCAACCTGCAGCCATGGCAACACCGGTCAACCTGTAGCCATGGCAACACCGGTCAACCTGCAGCCATGGCAACACCGGTCAACCTGCAGCCATGGCAACACCGGTCAACCTGCAGCCATGGCAATACCGGTCAACCTGCAGCCATGGCAACCCCGGTCAACCTGCAGCCATGGCAACACCGGTCAACCTGCTAAGCATCATTAAACAGGAAGACAGTTCTAAGACAGCTGAATCTGCAGACAGCTCAGACAGACAGAGAACGTCTGAGTCAAGGAGCAGGAATCAGTGGAATCAGTGGAGTGTGTCCAGTGTCACCTCAAACGATACAATTATCTGCTGAGATTGTGTCATCAAAGGTCATCAAAGGTCAGAGCTTCTGCTCCAGCTGAGAAACTCTTTCAACACAAAACCAATCCTAGCCGACTCCAGCAACTGGACAAAAAAGGAATAAATAATTACCCAACTAAATCATCTAGTGCCATCAGCAGAACCAGTCTAAATATTCCTGAAACACGACGACTGCCACCCACAGACAGTCATTGTCTCCACAGACAGTCATTGTCTCCACAGACAGTCATTGTCTCCATAGACAGTCATTGTCTCCATAGACAGTCATTGTCTCCACAGACAGTCATTGTCTCCATAGACAGTCATCGTCTCCACAGACAGTCATTGTCTCCACAGACAGTCATTGTCTCCACAGACAGTCATTGTCTCCACAGACAGTCATTGTCTCCACAGACAGTCATTGTCTCCATAGACAGTCATTTTCTCCACAGACAGTCATTGTCTCCACAGACAGTCATTGTCTCCATAGACAGTCATTGTCTCCACAGACAGTCATTGTCTCCATGAATTCCCTCAGTTTACTTTCTCTTCCTCTGTCCGGGACCTTGGTGTCACTTTGGACCAAGAGCTTACTTTCACGCGGCATATCAACTTGCTATGCCGCAGCTGCTACTACCAATTGCGTCAGCTTAGAGTGGTGCTTCGCTCCTTAACCTTCAATGCTGCCTTAACGCTTATCAACTCTTTCGTTGTCTCACGTCTAGACTATTGCAGCGCCCTCTATGTGGGTCTTCCGGTGACTCGGGTTGGGTGCTTGGACAGGGTCTTGCGCTCTGCGGCACGCCTTGTCGGTCGCATCCCAAAATTCGGCCATGTCACTGACTATATGCGGGATGTATTGCACTGGCTCCCTTTCTCACAAAGGGTCACTTACCGAATATCTTCCTTGGTTTGGCGCTGTCTTTCGGGTGTGGCCCCTGTCTATTTACAGGAGCTCTGTCGCTCCACCCTGAGCGTCCAGCGCCATGGCTCTCTCCGCTCTTCTAAGCAGGCTGAGCTTCTTGTCCCCCGGTCGCGCACTTCTATTGTGCAGCGCCGTGCCTTTTCTGTTGTTGGCCCTGCAACCTGGAATGGGCTCCCTGTGGAACTACGTCTAATGCCTCGAGCCTTTGAGACTACGTTCTACTCTGCTCTTAAGACTGTTCTCTTTAGCCGTGGTTGGGTCGGGAGCGCTTCTGAGTAGATTTTCTTGAAGAGGCGCTATATAAATGCCTGAAATGAATGAATGAAATGAATTGTCTTCACAGACAGTCATTGTCTCTACAGACAGTCCAGTCCAATGCTTTATCAGACAGTCATTGTCTCTCATGCATTGTATAAATGAGTTGAAATGTTCTCCACTTCTTTTCCACTTCCACTGCTACAATGGAAGTGAAGCGCACAACGCGTATCCTCATCCTCGTCTTACCGTCTGTGAAGCTGGAAAGTATTGTCTGAAGTAAACGCCAGGAATGCACATCTCGTCTTCCTCCTTTCCTCCTTCAAACAAAAGTACATAGATTTAATTCAAAATCGTCTAAGAAACAATTCACAGAATCCTCGTCTAAGAAACAATTCACAGAATCATCGTCTAAGAAACAATTCACAGAATCAATGTCTCTTTCCAGCACGACACATCAACTGACATGCTCAAAACAACCTAACAAACAGACTTTCAAAAAGCAGCAAAGTCGTCCAAATCCATATAGAGATTTTTCAACAGTTCTTTTACGAATGTCCAGAAACCAATGAAAGAAAGCAGAATATCATAATCCATAATTATCCAATGACAAGCCATACAAAGACAAATTGGAGATATCATTACGATAGCAAATGATTATCATGAAGATAGAAACAGGATCCCATCATTCCCATGAAACGATATTGTGAGAATATCCACAAAGACATTGATGAAGTTACGCTAAGAAGGATGCACATGAAGATATCATGACAACACAATACCCATGAAGATCACAAATAGTATTATAATAATGATAATAACGACGATTTATAAAGGCGGCCTCATATAATACTAACAGCCAGACAGGCATCATAAAATAAAGAAGTCATGAGTACTATTTTGAAGGAATCAATTTCAAAAGTCAGCCACTCACAGGGCATGGGTGTACTTGGGACCAGCCACTGAGAAAGTGCGGTCACCGAATGTTGTAATTCATTGTGTTTTATTAGAAGTAATGTTCTCTTGAATCTCATCCATCACATGTGAAGATCGCTTTAGTGGAGTGTTCAGAGGCGCAACCCGCAAATGGAGGTATGCATCTCAATACAGCATTCATGCAGATCTATATAAGAATGACCATGAAGATAATAAATAAAAGATTATGTATGATACCCACGAAGGTACAGCAATCATGCAGATATGAGAATGACCATGAAGATAATAAATAAAAGATTATGATACCCACGTAGATCATGAAGAAAGGATAAGGATAACTACGAAGATATTATTACGATACCTTGTAGAAGCAGTCTGGCCAACGTATTCATGTCGTCTGATACATCATAGCAAAGATTTTCTCGAATGCCAATCGGCCAAATACTGTTAGCTGCCCTACAAGTTCAACCATAACGTCTCAAAACTTTCCAGTCGACCAATTTTTCTTTGTGAAAAATTGTCTCAATGCTCACATTCTATACAGGTCGAGTTATTTCTGTCACAGAGACTGAACAAATAACAACATTACTTCAATAAAAGTAATGAAAGTGAATTACAACATAACTTCTAGTAAAAAAACCCAATGAATTACAACACTGTTTCCAATATAACACAATGAAATACAACATTGCTTCTAATAAAACACAATAAATAACAACACTTCTAATAAAACACAATGAATTACAACATTACTTCTAATAAAACACAATTAATTACAACATTACTTCTAATAAAACACAATGAAATACAACATTACTTCTAATAAAACACAATGAATTACAGTATTACTTCTAATAAAGCACAATGAATTACAATATTACTTCTAATAAAACACAATGAATTACAACATTACTTTTAATAAAACACAATGAATCACAACATCACTTCTAATATAAAACACAATTAATTACAACATTACTTCTAATAAAACACAATGCATTACAACATTACTTGAACTAAGAAAACACAATGACTTACAACATTACTTCTAATAAAACACAATGAATAACAACATCACTTTTAATAAAATACAATGAATTACAAAATCACTTTTAATAAAACACAATGAAATACAACATCACTTCTAATAAAACACAACGAATTACAACATTACTTCTAATAAAACACAATGAATTACAACATTACTTGAACTAAGAAAACACAATGACTTACAACATTACTTCTAATAAAACACAATGAATAACAACATCACTTTTAATAAAATACAATGAATTACAACATTACTTCCAATAAAACACAATGAATTACAACATCACTTCTAATAAAACACAATGAATTACAACATTACTTCTAATAAACACAATGAATTACAACATCACTTCTAATAAAACACAATGAATTACAACATCACTTCTAATAAAACACAATGAATTACAATATTACTTCTAATAAACACAATTAATTACAACCAGGGATGTTAAACGATAACCGGAAAACCGGTTATCGGTTCTGAATCCAATAACCGGTTTTTATAATTGACCAAACGATAATCGAATTAATTTTTCTTGTCATTATTTCAGCAATAATTACCAGAAATGCCAAAAAATTACACTTAGTGCTTATATTACATTCGAATTGTCATCCCATATTTTCATCACAGTCTGTCGGATGAGCGCATCGATATCTATATTTAGAATTATAGATGAGCGTATAATATACGTCTGTCTGAAATTCATGTGCGGTCTGATCTGCAATCGGATGAGTTATCAAACGAACCAAGTTGCAACCGGACCTTGCTGTCCGAAGATAGCTATTGGACGAATATTATATACCTACGTTTTTTACTCTATGGAAATTTCGCTAATCTATATGCCTATATCTATTCCTAGATCTATGATCTGTTTATTCCAGTTGCATAGAATATTATAAGCAGCATGGTCGGAAATCGTTAGGTTTCGATTTGTTTTGTAGAGTTCCTTTTTGTTTTGTAAAGACTAAAGACGTGTTTATTATGAATATCTTTTATTTATGTTGTATTATGAAGATTTAATATAAACATGCAGTGTAATTATGTCCATTTGAATCTCGAATTAGAACTAAAGAATTTGTTGTGAATACTTGATTTCGCATGCACACACTTTGCGTTACATAATTGCCTACATAGATTGAATTATAATAATATCTAACATTTCCGGAAGGCAATAAAAAAAACAATAACCGGTTTTAAACCGGTTTTTACAAACCGATAATCAGTTTTAAGAAAAACCCGATATTAACATCCCTAATTACAACATCACTTCTAATGAAGCACGAATTACAACATTACTTCTAATAAAACACAATGAATTACATCACTTGAACTAATAAAAATGAGAAACCAAGCATTATTAGCCGACAGCAAATGACTCATCCACATGCAAAGTTAAAACAATGCAGAGAATAAACGAACCAATTCCCATTGTTCCGTAGTTGTAAAAAAACTTTTTTCCCGTTTTTTATTGTCTCTCAAAAAACGTCGTTTTTTTCGTGTTTTTTTTCCACCTTTTTTTATCGTTTTTTTATTTTTTATGTAACTATATTTATTTATTTGCTGTCTATAATTATTTTCCTTAATTTAATTTTTGTCTGATATTCCATAAGTTTTCACCATACTCTCAAAGATTCAGCTAACTATAGCGTCATTATGTAATTGTTTAAGTCATCATTTAAGAAATACATGTTTGCAGATTAAGATAAACTTGCATAAGGAAGGTTTTTGAACTTAAAATGAAGTTTCACATGTACCAAAGGCAAATTATTTTCCGTTTCAGTTTTTTATCGTTTTTTACCATTTTTTATTTTATTTTCATTGTTTTTTTACATCTATGCATTGTTCCCACTCTTTAGAACAGTTCTCTTCAATCTGTCTATTGGTTGTCTAATGCTTAAACAACTTTGGCCTGCAGCAGTTACACTGGCAAATGAAACAGAATAACACAACAATCGAAAGAATCATTGAATAAAATAATAATGCTGACATAAACCATTTACCAGATGGTTGAACCAACGCCTGACCCAAAATGGAAAACTGTCTCTGGCTGAAAATCAGTTCTTGTTGAGATCTATAAAAAAACGTATAATTAAACGTTTTCAGTTGAACAAAACAAGAGACACATATAATTAAACATATGTTTCTGTCTGACCTTCTTATAATATATCGTCTTTAAGAACCTTCTCCAAAATGAACAACATTTTCTTAAGACTGACTGATGAGGATACAACTGGTTTCATTAGCAATCATCCAATCACTCAATGGTTTCGTCATCAGCAATCATCCAATCACTCAATGGTTTCATCAGCAATCATCCAATCACTCAATGGTTTCATCAGCAATCATCCAATCACTCAATGGTTTCGTCATCAGCAATCATCCAATCACTCAATGGTTTCATCAGCAATCCTCCAATCACTCAATGGTTTCATCAGCAATCATCCAATCACTCAATGGTTTCATCAGCAATCATCCAATCACTCAATGGTTTCATCAGCAATCATCCAATCACTCAATGGTTTCATCAGCAATCATCCAATCACTCAATGGTTTCATCAGCAATCATCCAATCACTCAATGGTTTCGTCATCAGCAATCATCCAATCACTCAATGGTTTCATCAGCAATCCTCCAATCACTCAATGGTTTCATCAGCAATCATCCAATCACTCAATGGTTTCGTCATCAGCAATCATCCAATCACTCAATGGTTTCGTCATCAGCAATCATCCAATCACTCAATGGTTTCATCAGCAATCATCCAATCACTCAATGGTTTCATCAGCAATCATCCAATCACTCAATGGTTTCGTCATCAGCAATCATCCAATCACTCAATGGTTTCATCAGCAATCCTCCAATCACTCAATGGTTTCATCAGCAATCATCCAATCACTCAATGGTTTCATCAGCAATCATCCAATCACTCAATGGTTTCATCAGCAATCATCCAATCACTCAATGGTTTCGTCATCAGCAATCATCCAATCACTCAATGGTTTCATCAGCAATCCTCCAATCACTCAATGGTTTCATCAGCAATCATCCAATCACTCAATGGTTTCGTCATCAGCAATCATCCAATCACTCAATGGTTTCGTCATCAGCAATCATCCAATCACTCAATGGTTTCATCAGCAATCATCCAATCACTCAATGGTTTCATCAGCAATCATCCAATCACTCAATGGTTTCGTCATCAGCAATCATCCAATCACTCAATGGTTTCATCAGCAATCCTCCAATCACTCAATGGTTTCATCAGCAATCATCCAATCACTCAATGGTTTCGTCATCAGCAATCATCCAATCACTCAATGGTTTCGTCATCAGCAATCATCCAATCACTCAATGGTTTCATCAGCAATCATCCAATCACTCAATGGTTTCATCAGCAATCATCCAATCACTCAATGGTTTCGTCATCAGCAATCATCCAATCACTCTTGAAATGGATTTTTAGCAATCATCCAATCACTCAATGGATTTCTATCATGGTAATGATAAGCTGCTAATAAGATGAAAGATCTGTTTGAAGAAGAAAGCTGCTGTTGTACCTCTGAAAAGATTCTGAGAACAGAGCTGTAATCGTAAGCCAATCTGCCAACCAAGTAGAGGAAACTTCTGTATGCATCATATCTACAAAAATCCAAGACTCATTTTTTAAACATCTTCCTTGCACTTTCTATGCATCACCGGATTTACACAGAAATCCCAGCACAGCCTCAGATTAAAAAATCATGGCCACACCCTCCAGAAAACCCACCTTGTTTGGTACAAGTGCTTAATAAAGAATGCACTTAATAAAAACTTACTAATGTCAAACATACAGGAAAAAACAACGTAAAAACATTAATAAATATGAAAGAAAGGCAACTATATACCCCAAGCACCACAAGATATGAAATCAAGGTATTACCAATACAATACATACAACCTAACAGATCTATCATTTCATGTTAAACTTAAATTTCTTCTCGCAGTTTTTTGTTCTGTGAGATAATCAGGAAAACAAAAAACCATTGTATGTCAGGCAATACCAGAAGACTGCAGCTGTGTTTTCAAATTGCAACAACAACAATGAAGAGACTTATGTTTTGTGTAAACCTAAACAATTTTCTATCTGATTAGATTCAATCAGCAGAAAATATTTTTTCAATCTTTTTAACGAATAATCTCATTGACTTACTTGATTGGCTCCCAGTGATAAACGAGTTTCCTCAAAGTACACAAAACTTTGGACTTGAGTTTGTTTTGCAAATTCTCTTGATCTTCCAAAGACAAAGCTGTCACATCAACTCCCTCTGAAAAGCAAAAGACTGCCAAAGTCTTATTTGCCCTATGATGACAAATAGATTAATTTTCTCCTTTCACATTTAGCTCCATTTGCCCCTAAACTAAATAGCTTAATTTTTCATATAAGAAATTTAGCTCTTTTTGCCTCTAAACTAAATAGCTTCAATTCATCCAATCACAAATACAATTATTTACCCAAATCACACATAACTCCATTTCCCCAATCCTAAATAGTTTTATTTTATCCCATCACAAAAAGATTTATTTGCCCAAATTATAAATAGCAATATATGCCTCTATCACAAATAGCTTTATATTCACACATCACAATTACCAATACAATAGTAAGCGGGGTGCGGTGGTGTAGTTGTGGCGTCGTTGCCTTGGAGCCGGAAGGTTTGAGGTTCGAATCCACCTCGCTGCGCAATGACCTTGGGTAAGTGCTTCACTCACAATTGCTCAGCGCTTCGGCGTGAAACTCCGATGCAGTGTCCGCTCTGCATTCGGGAGCGCCTCTGAGTAGTGAGAGCTTGAAGTAGCGCTATAACAAGTGCACATACAAACAAACAAACAATTAACTATTGAATCGCATCTCCAGCAAAGAACACAATTTGCTACAAAGCCTAAAAACTTTGTAAAAACTAGAATTCATTCCACACATCTGATAAAACATCAGTCAACATGAGATTGACTTCATTCAGTTGCAGAAAAAAGAGACAACAGAATTAACGTCTAGTAAGGCAACAGAACTTAGAGAAGGTAAGACAAGAGACTGTGATTGAACATTGATGTACAACGCGTTCCACCTTCTTCAAGAAATTTCGCCTCCAACTGCTTCGCTTTCTCAACGACGACATCGTTTTCAACCGGTAAATGTCGACTCCACAGATAGCGAACCATCTGCTCCGACTTCTGCGTCAAATCCTTGATTGGATATTCTTAAAAACAAACAGAAACAAATTTCACTGAATACATTGAAAGTGCACTAAAGTTCTACTCTCACAAGTCTTGCATCAAATTGGCATCTTCAGTTGAGCACAAAATGCATGCATTGCAAGTTGTGGTAAAAGAAATTCACATTTTATTTACAACTCACTACAGATGTTTTCATAACATAGATAAAAACTTAATAGAAAAACACAAATGCGTTGAAGGATCTGAGTTGGACGAAGCAGGCCCCCCACCCCCAAACACCACCCTCAGTGACGGCAATTCAGTGCACTTTTCAGTTTAATATGGTATTTATCAGTTAACAAAGTTTCTCATTTAATTTGTAATTAACTAGAGATATTTTATCGGATTTAGATATTTAAAACATTTTGCTGAGCACATCCATAATCTAATCTAATTCGATAAAACATTTGTAAAGCGCTTCTCACAGCAGAGCTATTCAGAAGCGCACTCATTGTGACAGGCCCTTGAAAAAAGAAATGTCTTCAAGCAGCGAAAAGATGCATGTGAATTTCCTACCAGAATTCTGCCACGAATTCCAGAGGGAAGGTGATTCTACATTGAGAGATCTACAACTGCAAAAACCCTATGCTAGATTAATGAGGTTCGTGATCTAGGTACAAATAGATGAAGGCGGTCAGCAGAACAAAGAGGGCATGAAGATCTTGCAGAAAGAGGCTTTGCACATCAAGTCATAGAGGTAATTAGCACGAAGCCCTGCAGGAACTTAACCCATTAGTGCCCAAAGTGGTAAAACCCAACAAATTAAGTTGTGGTTTCAGTAATCTCAACAACTTGGTGCAGTAACATGGCTGATAACTTATTTATTGATTCGTGCTACATTATCAGTACTTTCCATACTGTCCGTTATAACGGACGTCGGGCACTAGCCCAGTGCTTAGGTTGCCATTGAGAATTAAGCCATCTTCTTATTTCATACAATGCTTGGTGAATGTTTTTGATGATTTGCAATATCTATTTACTTCATTAGCCAATTATCTTCATTTACCTAATGTCAAGTGCAGGGCACCAGCTTATTTGCGAGCGTTTCATGTATTGTGATAGTGCTTGTGGCTCTAAGGATAAAGGTTTCCATCACGTTTCTCAAGCCTTGCAATGGCAGTTAGTGTTTCCTAGTACAATCCAATGATTGTTACCATCGCATTGTACATCAGGCTTACAGGAATGCAGCAGCACGTTGAACTTGGGTGGATGGTACGTCAAGCACTTGGATGGTACGCCATGACCCTTGTGTACACTTACATCTGTTGCCTTGAGTCAAACTTCTGCTGCCTTAGTAAACTTTGTAAGAGATACCAAGCTACAGTATGTCACATAGGTAGACTGATTGGACATCACAATTTCCGTTGCCTGATTCATATCATGCTAGCATCGCGCCGATCTTACGTATCAACAAATCGCCCATGCCTTGATTGTAGAGCAGGGACATGGAAGTTTGAAAAACAGACATGGCTTTCTTCTGGCTAGGTGACTATCCCTGCACACGACCCTCGTCCACCATCCTAAAAGTTCATGCACTGAAGACTTACTATAGGCCTACTAGGGATTATGTTCTATACAGGGAAGGCGCATCTTGAACCAAGTGCCAAACAGAGGAAATCAGAAATGAGCCAAAGCCTATACGTCGGGAGGGGATGGTCGGCCGGGGAGAGGACGGACAGGGATTGAGTCCGGTCTCCTCTCGGGGGGGGGGGGGGGGGGGGGGGGGTGGTGGTAAAAGTTTCTTACAACACAGCGATCACGCCAGCAAATAATCCGTATAGTGAGGCGTGATACTAGTTCTTTGCACCTGGCTGCTATGGGTTTCAAGGTAAATTGACCCGTGTACATGTTCCTCAAGTACAGGCTCCTTCATTACATGCCCCACCGTACCCAAACTCATGTCAGAAGTGCAAAAGTCTACTATATTCATGTCAAAATAGTGAGTCGCCAGTCTGAATAAACTGTAGGCTGATGCTTACTTCATAATTATTACAAGTAATGCAACGACGGTGGTGATTGCTGGAACAATGGCGCATAGAGACTTACTGTAGGAAACGTCATCTCTGGGCTAGTGCCCGACGTCCGTTATAACGGACGCTTACATTGCAATCGAAATTTCCTTTGGAAAACTTGCGGCAATTGGGATAATATTTTGTCAGGATATTGACCAATATGGCTACTACAAACAACATTTACACTTTCTCTAAATTCCTCCTCGTTCAATACCAAACATAAATATAATAGCTAAGGGTAGCGAGAATTTTCGACATGCTGCAATAGACACATTAGCACAAGCAATAAAATATTTCTAACCCATATAATCCGGCAATCAAAATAATGGAATCTATAGCCAATTGACCCACCAATTAGAAAAAATAGTGATGACTATATTATACAGTTACCTCTAATTTTGGCAACGTGTTTTCCGAGCGTCCGTTATAACGGACGTCGGGCACTAATGGGTTAATAACTAGGAGTCTAGGAGCAAGACCTTGCATCTGATTTGAGCATAGTTGTAAAAAACGTTTTATTCGTTTTTTATTCTTCTCCAAATGAGTTGGTTTTTTATTTTTCGTCTCGTTTTTTCCATTTTTTATATTTTTTTCTGCTAAAATATTTCTTGATTTACTGTCTGTAATTATTTTTCTTAATGTTATTTGCATCTGATATCTATTACGCTGTCTCCATATATTCCAAGATTCCACTAATTCAGATCACAGTTTGATCGTTTTAAGCTGTGTTATTTGCTTGTTGATTAAAATTAAATTGCATACACAAGGTTTTCAATTTTAAACCGTAGTACAAAATGTAACAAAGTCCATTTATTTTTCGCTTTCCTTTTTTTGTCACTTTTTCGGGGCTTTTTTCAAATAAAACAACGTTTTTTCCCTGGTTCCATCATTTTTTACATCTATGAATTCGGGCAAAGATCGGAAGCCAGTGAAGGTCATGAGTCATGTAAGTGGAGATGTGTGAGTATCAAGAAGTCGTGCGATAAGTCTATAGCAGCAGAATTTAGGACAGATTGCACATAATGACAAGCGAACCTTCATAAATCTTATGTACTGGTAAATGAAATTAGCATTAGCTTACTTTCAATGAGAAGACTTGTCGCATCTTGCAAACTGGTCGGTAATTTGACTTTCTTGAGCACCTGGATTCCTGGATGATGTTTGTGTTTTGTGCCGTCCTTCAGTTTCGCTTCACACAGCGGATCAATCAACAGACGATGATTAACAGCCAACTCAGATGACAACTACAACGTCAACGATGATTAACAGCCAACTCAGATGACAACTACAACAGACGATGATTAACAGCCAATTCAGATGACAACTACAACGTCAATGGACGATGATTAACAGCCAACTCAGATGACAACTACAACGTCAACAGACGATGATTAACAGCCAACTCAGATGACAACTACAACGTCAATGGACGATGATTAACAGCCAACTCAGATGACAACTACAACGTCAACAGACGATGATTAACAGCCAACTCAGATGACAACTACAACGTCAACAGACGATGATTAACAGCCAACTCAGATGACAACTACAACGTCAATGGACGATGATTAACAGCCAACTCAGATGACAACTACAACGTCAATGGACGATGATTAACAGCCAACTCAGATGACAACTACAACGTCAACAGACGATGATTAACAGCCAACTCAGATGACAACTACAACGTCAATGGACGATGATTAACAGCCAACTCAGATGACAACTACAACGTCAACAGACGATGATTAACAGCCAACTCAGATGACAACTACAACGTCAATGGACGATGATTAACAGCCAACTCAGATGACAACTACAACGTCAATGGACGATGATTAACAGCCAACTCAGATGACAACTACAACGTCAACAGACGATGATTAACAGCCAACTCAGATGACAACTACAACGTAAATGGACGATGATTAACAGCCAACTCAGATGACAACTACAACGTCAACAGACGATGATTAACAGCCAACTCAGATGACAACTACAACGTCAACAGACGATGATTAACAGCCAACTCAGATGACAACTACAACGTCAATGGACGATGATTAACAGCCAACTCAGATGACAACTACAACGTCAATGGACGATGATTAACAGCCAACTCAGATGACAACTACAATGTCAACAGACGATGATTAACAGCCAACTCAGATGACAACTACAACGTCAATGGACGATGATTAACAGCCAACTCAGATGACAACTACAACGTCAACAGACGATGATTAACAGCCAACTCAGATGACAACTACAACGTCAATGGACGATGATTAACAGCCAACTCAGATGACAACTACAACGTCAATGGACGATGATTAACAGCCAACTCAGATGACAACTACAACGTCAACAGACGATGATTAACAGCCAACTCAGATGACAACTACAACGTCAATGGACGATGATTAACAGCCAACTCAGATGACAACTACAACGTCAACAGACGATGATTAACAGCCAACTCAGATGACAACTACAACGTCAACAGACGATGATTAACAGCCAACTCAGATGACAACTACAACGTCAACAGACGATGATTAACAGCCAACTCAGATGACAACTACAACGTCAACAGACGATGATTAACAGCCAACTCAGATGACAACTACAACGTCAATGGACGATGATTAACAGCCAACTCAGATGACAACTACAACGTCAACAGACGATGATTAACAGCCAACTCAGATGACAACTACAACGTCAACAGACGATGATTAACAGCCAACTCAGATGACAACTACAACGTCAATGGACGATGATTAACAGCCAACTCAGATGACAACTACAACGTCAATGGACGATGATTAACAGCCAACTCAGATGACAACTACAACGTCAACAGACGATGATTAACAGCCAACTCAGATGACAACTACAACGTCAATGGACGATGATTAACAGCCAACTCAGATGACAACTACAACGTCAACAGACGATGATTAACAGCCAACTCAGATGACAACTACAACGTCAACAGACGATGATTAACAGCCAACTCAGATGACAACTACAACGTCAACAGACGATGATTAACAGCCAACTCAGATGACAACTACAACAGACGATGATTAACAGCCAACTCAGATGACAACTACAACGTCAACAGACGATGATTAACAGCCAACTCAGATGACAACTACAACGTCAATGGACGATGATTAACAGCCAACTCAGATGACAACTACAACGTCAACAGACGATGATTAACAGCCAACTCAGATGACAACTACAACGTCAACAGACGATGATTAATAGCCAACTCAGATGACAACTACAACGTCAATGGACGATGATTAACAGCCAACTCAGATGACAACTACAACGTCAATGGACGATGATTAACAGCCAACTCAGATGACAACTACAACGTCAACAGACGATGATTAACAGCCAACTCAGATGACAACTACAACGTCAATGGACGATGATTAACAGCCAACTCAGATGACAACTACAACGTCAACAGACGATGATTAACAGCCAACTCAGATGACAACTACAACGTCAACAGACGATGATTAACAGCCAACTCAGATGACAACTACAACGTCAACAGACGATGATTAACAGCCAACTCAGATGACAACTACAACGTCAACAGACGATGATTAACAGCCAACTCAGATGACAACTACAACGTCAATGGACGATGATTAACAGCCAACTCAGATGACAACTACAACGTCAATGGACGATGATTAACAGCCAACTCAGATGACAACTACAACGTCAACAGACGATGATTAACAGCCAACTCAGATGACAACTACAACGTCAACAGACGATGATTAACAGCCAACTCAGATGACAACTACAACGTCAATGGACGATGATTAACAGCCAACTCAGATGACAACTACAACGTCAATGGACGATGATTAACAGCCAACTCAGATGACAACTACAACGTCAACAGACGATGATTAACAGCCAACTCAGATGACAACTACAACGTCAATGGACCACAAAGTTAGCAAAATTAACTGAAAATTAAATTTAAAAAAACACAACTGGGATCAATTCAAGGCATTCTGTCTCCTGTGAAAGAAATACAGGAGAGAAGAACGAGAATACCGATCAACCGAGGTGCCACCAATTCCAAACGACCACATGTGGTTTATCACACATCATATGGAAATGGTAACAAAGACATAGAAGATATAATCAAAGGAGTCAGCAACAACTGTGTCTTCCTCTCTGACTATTCCTTTGACCCAGAGAGCCAAATAGCAGCTTGCGTACAATTTGTATGTTATGTGTGTCACACTGTCACATTCTTCCAATGTCATTGTTAATCATCTCCAAAAATGGTTCATCAAAATAGTTCTGCAATCTTCACCTCTTCATTCGCAGGTGCATTAGCGAATCAATGAAACACAAGTTTTTCACGAATCAAAAAAATTATTTTTAAAGTTATATTACTAAAGTTGGATTGATGACAATAATTTTTACCTAAATGGAAGCGGGATCAATGAAAAGATTACTGCTTACATTGGAGCTGGATTGATGAAAAATGATTGCTATTTAAACAGAATTTGGATATATTAAACAAATTCTTGACTAAATGAAAGCTAGATTGAAGAAAAGGACACAGGTCAATGTAGAAATCAGACTGAATTATGCTGCGCCGAGCGAATAATTTAGAATGATAAAGCGATAGATTACCGAAGAGGGCTTATTGATTGGCAAATTGACATTTTTATAAGTTGCGTCTTGGGTCGGTGTCGCGTTACAGAGCCTCCCCCTAAAAGTCTCCCCCGGAGACTTTATTTCGAAATAGATTCTCCCCCGGAGGATCTGTTCTAGAATAAATTCGCCCCCCGGAGACTATATAAATAAAGAAAGTCTGCGGGGGAGATAATATTTCCTCCGTCCACGAAACAAAGTCTCCCCCGTTGAGCGTGAAATCGGCTACAGTCGCATAAAACTAACCGTTAGTTTGCGTTGCTAACACGATAACACGTTATTTAACACGAACATATATTTACTTTTACACCAGAAAAATGTCCGGGGGGAGACTTTATTTCGTGACACCGGCGGCCAATTGGTTAGAGTGGTCAGTGTGTAGCATAGAGAGTATGGGTTTGATGCTCATTGAAATGCAATTGCTGTGTAGAGAGTATGGGTTTGATGCTCATTGAAATGCAATTGCTGTGTAGAGAGTATGGGTTTGATGCTCATTGAAATGCAATTGCTGTGTAGAGAGTATGGGTTTGATGCTCATTGAAATGCAATTGCTGTGTAGAGAGTATGGGTTTGATGCTCATTGAAATGCAATTGCTGTGTAGAGAGTATGGGTTTGATGCTCATTGAAATGCAATTGCTGTGTAGAGAGTATGGGTTTGATGCTCATTGAAATGCAATTGCTGTGTAGAGAGTATGGGTTTGATGCTCATTGAAATGCAATTGCTGTGTAGAGAGTATGGGTTTGATGCTCATTGAAATGCAATTGCTGTGTAGAGAGTATAGGTTTGATGCTCATTGAAATGCAATTGCTGTGTAGAGAGTATAGGTTTGATGCTCATTGAAATGCAATTGCTGTGTAGAGAGTATAGGTTTGATGCTCATTGAAATGCAATTGCTGTGTAGAGAGTATAGGTTTGATGCTCATTGAAATGCAATTGCTGTGTAGAGAGTATGGGTTTGATGCTCATTGAAATGCAATTGCTGTGTAGAGAGTATGGGTTTGATGCTCATTGAAATGCAATTGCTGTGTAGAGAGTATGGGTTTGATGCTCATTGAAATGCAATTGCTGTGTAGAGAGTATGGGTTTGATGCTCATTGAAATGCAATTGCTGTGTAGAGAGTATGGGTTTGATGCTCATTGAAATGCAATTGCTGTGTAGAGAGTATAGGTTTGATGCTCATTGAAATGCAATTGCTGTGTAGGGACTAAGAGATGGTCCTTCATGTTCATAATTGCAGTTCTTCTGCAATGAAGGCATGAGTGCTTTTCTAAGCTTTTCAAGAGGGGCAACATGAAAATTCATTGTATTGTCTTGTATTAGGATAATGGCATTACATATACCCCATTGACTGCCTCTTCCTGATCATAATGATGATGCACCTTTTATGGTACGTTGTCCTTTTAGACCAACGCCCAAATTTGGCTATCACATCCTATTTATATGGCAATAACTCTCGAATGACGCTTCGAGTTATGCTGTAGATTTATTTAACTGGATGTCGCTTTCACTATTAAGACATGAAATATATCATGACTTCACGATCGACGCTTTCATAACTCCGCAAGAATGCAAATTCAGAATAATTAATCGCTGACCACTCTTCACTACGGGAACGGCTAAACTTTGGTGCAGTTCTGAGCATGGCCAGATTCTATAATCGTAACAATAACACTAGTCAACTTAAATACATGCTGAAAATGTAATTAATGCAATTCTTGGAAATAAGCAAAACAACGCATTTATATTGCTAATCCTAATATCGCTCATTGGCATCTATGCAAATGCTTTCGCATTATAAAAAATAACTAAACCCACAGCACCTTAAAATTTTCTGTAAAGAACTCTCGCTGGACAATCGCTGTTCTTTTCAGCAAAACATGGAGAAAACGAGGTTTAAATAAACTTCTCGACATTGTTTTGGTCGCTAAATAATATAAGAGTGATTATTATAGTACAACCCATGAGGTGCATGGCCGCCAGCGTTGCACTCAATTTTGTTTTTAAGAACCCAAGTTAGAGGGTGAATCAAAACCCTAGAAAACCCAAGTTGCCCAAATCTTCGAAAATTTCGACAATCTCCCGTCAAAAAATCTGACGACCTTTTTTAGTCATCCGGACCAAAATAAATTTCCCGTCCGAAAATTCTGATGACCTTTTTTTAGCTATCCGGCTCAAATCTTTCCAAAATGTCCACAATTTCCAGATTTTCGTAGTCGAAACAAAAAATCCAAAGGAAAAAACCCAAGTTCTTCCAAAAAAACAAAAAAAACCCATTTCCCAAGTTGGGATCGAAAAACCCAAGATCTTGTGAAAAACCCAAGGAGTGGCAACGCTGATAAGCGCTAGAGAGAGTATAGCCTAACCGCCCTAACGTTTCCTACCCCTGTCTGAAATCGTGAAGCCACAATCAAAATGGCCGTAAGCTGTTGTGTAACTTGTAGGCTATTCGGGATTAACGACACTGTTTCATATCCACTCGGCCAGTCAGGATCATGGCCGTAAGCGTTTAAAATCAGTAAATATAGATAGGCCTATTTGACGCGTTCGCAAATTAAGTTTTTTAAATATTTTTTTCATTGAAACAATCCCGTTGACAGCTAGGCCGCAATCGGTTACAATGTACTATGCAGTTTAAACAATTCACAAAACCGCTCCGTGTCGCCATTTTGTGGCCTTTTTTGGGCCAAGGTCGTTTAAAACGATGGCATCATCATAGAGAGGAGATACCATTGATATGTATTATATTAGCTGGATGAGTATTGAGTAACGCTTCGTAAAGTGGTCCATGGCCGACGGCGAATCAGTCGCGACTTACGCTAAGGGCAGCGTGTGCTTGTTCCTATCTAAACCCATGTTAAATTCATCAACTTTGAAGGTAATTTTCAAGAAATCTGGTCAGTGGCCACTAAAAACAGTTAAGTTGATTGTTTTGTATGTCATTCAACTCAAAAACCCTAAGCTGGTTTTGAACAATTGTGTATCATTGCTGAGAAATTTGTGTTTTAAAGCGAAGTATTGTGACGCCTATCTTTTACTATGGTTTGCCGCTAGGAATTCTGGGAGTTTCCCCAGAGAATTCTGGGATTTGCCTCAGAGAATTCTGGGATTTGCTCTAATGAAACATTGTCTTTCCCTAAGTGAGCGATAATCCGAACTTTCATAGGCTATCAGCGTTCCAGTAGTAAGCTTATATAGTACATTTCAGTGGGAGATACTATCTCTTTAGCGATATATTTTATATGTATAGGCCTAATGCATCAGATCTCTATGAGCACAACCAAAACCATGGTAGTGCGCATTGAAAATTTGAAAGCAAACTCAGGCTAGCAATAAAGTGTTCGCAAGATGGCGATGGCGGCGAAATACGATGGTCGTCTCTGTGCCTAGCCTACTGACTTTCGTAATATTACGTAATCTATACTATAAGGCGAAGTCGAATTCTGAATTCTGTGGCGATGTCCCGTTGTGCGCAAAGTTCCCCCGGTCAAAGGCTTTTGATATAAATATATCTAATTCGCGAAATTATTTTTTACATCTTTGTATGCGAATCTAGAATTCATCGTGACTATTGGCAGCTCTCAATTCACTTTAAAACCAAAGTTATAGCCTAGACATTTTAAATTTCGATGTGGTAGTTAGCGCCTATACAGATATTTTAAGAAGCGATTTAAGCTTGCGCCGCCATTATATAATTTATTTAGCAAACGGCTGCATGACGTCATTATTGACGCTCACAGTATGTGGTATTAATCAAGTTATTAATAGGCGAGGCGCTCTCAGTGCATAAAGCATAGACTAGAGAAAGGAGCATGTTAATGCGGGTGTGTGTATATGTGTATAATTATGTGTGCGTTTGTCCATACAGTTTCACACATCTATTGATCACCAGAACGACCCAGTGAAGGGGCTGGTGAACGAATTTAGCTAACCACGGAGGCCTGCGCGGGGCGATATTCGCACAGTTTCGGAGCTTTAGGATACACCCCTTGCAGCTACAGGAACATGCGACCAGGAACGTCACGCCCACAGTCAGCATGCACACCCGCCCCGCAGGGGCGAGTCGGGTTTCGTTGTGGAAGGGGGTTAGCAAAAAGTGTGCAAGGGCTAAACAAAATGTTCCGGACAACGCCTGTTACATCAGTGGGTTTTGGTGGGGCCGGGTTAGAGTGAGGGGAGGGCGTAGCGGTTGGAGGAGGGGCCGTGGGTGATGCGGGGTGATGCGGGGTAGAAGCGGTGAGCGGTGTATGGACGCGGAAGTGTGGGACGAGGGCTGGGGTGGGAGCGGTGAGCAGGGTGGGAGCGAGGGGGTGGTGTGTGGGTGCGGAAGAAGGTGAGGACGGAGGAGCGGTGAGCAGGGGGGAGCGGTGAGCACGGTGGAATCGGGGTGGCGTGGATGGGAGGCGAACCCCTAAATTCCCCGGGAAACGCCGGGTATCCCATCTAGTATTATAATAAAATTACAATTATAATTGTATAAAACTTAAAGTAAACACCCTCCTCTGCAGTCCGTTCCTTAGGGCCAGTCTCATGCCAGGAAGAAGGAGGAGGGCGACGATAGCAAATTTGCTATGACACGATGTTGTTATTGAGCCTGACTGACTCTCCGGACTTGACCAGCTGCCCATCGATTTTGTTTTGGTTAAGCGCCTGTGAATAAGCTGGTTCCGGCGACTCCGCTTTGTGGGCGCTGTAGAAGTCTCGAGATTACGATTGCTATTACGATTTATACACCGTGTCATGACTGCTAAACCAAAGATCATAGAGTCTTCTCAGCCTCGTTATACACGTGCCTTTCCAGGCTTTCCTCCATCCTATTAATCCTCCTTCTCCTCTTCTTCCTTCTCAGTTCAACTCCAGCTCAATAGTCGTATTCCTCCTTTCGAATAATACTTTTTCCTTTAACTCTATCCGCTTCAGCATTTCATCGTCTTTGCTCCAACATCATCCCCAGCCTCAAGATTCGATTGAGGTCGGCCGGTGTCACGAAATAAAGTCTCCCCCCCGATACAAAGTCTCCCCCTGGCTGAAAATCTGTTTTGGAAGACATTTTTCTGGTGTAAAAAAATATATATATATATATATGTTGGTGTTAAATAACGTGTTATCGTATTAGCAACGTAAACTAACGGTTTGATATGCTCATCTATTAATTTTATGCGACTGTAGCCTGATTTCACGATCAACGGGGGAGACTGTTTCGTGGGCGGAGGAAATATTCTCTCCCCTCGGAGACTTTATTTCAGAATATAGTCTCCGGGAGCGAATCTATTCTAGAACAGATCCTCCTGGGGAGAATCTATTTCGAAATAAAGTCTCCGGGGTAGACTTTTAGGGGGAGACTCTGTCACGCGACACCGGCTCTCTGCGCATCCGTCACCTAATT
>OX243813.1:562844-607844 GCA_945859605.1 Lumbricus rubellus
TCCTCCTCCCACTCCTCTTTTCTCTACTCACTCCTCTTTCCTCTCTTCCTTCCACTCCTCTTTCCTCTTCCTAATCCTCTTTTCTCTCTTCTTCCCACTCCTTTTTTCTCTTCCCACTCCTCTTTTCTCTCCTCTTCCCACTCCTTTTTTCTCTCCTCTTCCCACTCCTCTTTTCTCTACTCACGCCTCTTTGCTTTCCTCTTCCCATTCCTCTTTTCTCTCCTCTTCCCACTCCTCTTTTCTCTACTCACTCCTCTTTCCTCTCCTCCTCCCACTCCTCTTTTCTCTACTCACTCCTCTTTCCTCTCCTCCTCCCACTCCTCTTTTCTCTACTCACTCCTCTTTCCTCTCCTCCTCCCACTCTTCTAATCCTTCCCACTCCTCTTTTCTCTCCTCTTCCCACTCCTCTTTTCTCTCCTCTTCCCACTCCTCTTTTCTCTTCCCACTCCTCTTTTCTCTCCTCTTCCCACTCCTCTTTTCTCTACTCACTCCTCTTTCCTCTTCTCCTCCCACTCCTCTTTTCTCTACTCACTCCTCTTTCCTCTCCTCCTCCCACTCCTTTTTTCTCTTCCCACTCCTCATTTCTCTCCTCTTCCCACTCCTCTTTTCTCTCCTCTTCCCACTCCTCTTTTCTCTACTCACTCCTTTTTTCTTTCCTCATCCTGTTCCTCTTTTCTCTCCTCTTCCCACTCCTCTTTTCTCTTCCCACTCCTCTTTTCTCTCCTCTTCCCACTCCTCTTTTCTCTACTCACTCCTCTTTCCTCTCCTCCTCCCACTCCTCTTTTCTCTACTCACTCCTTTTTTCTCTCCTCCTCCCACTCCTCTTTTCTCTACTCACTCCTCTTTCCTCTCCTCCTCTCACTCCTCTTTCCTCTTCCTAATCCTCTTTTCTCTCCTCTTCCCACTCCTGTTTTCTCTCCTCTTCCCACTCCTCTTTTCTTTTATCTCTAGTCACTCCTCTTTTCTTTCCTCTTCCCATTCCTCTTTTCTCTCCTCTTCCCACTCCTCGTTTCTCTTCCCACTCCTCTTTTCTCACCTCTTCCCACTCCTCTTTTCTCTACTCACTCCTCTTTTCTCTCCTCCTCCCACTCCTCTTTTCTCTACTCACTTCTCTTTCCTTTCCTCCTCTCACTCCTCTTTCCTCTTCCTAATCCTCTTTTCTCTCCTCTTCCCACTCCTGTTTTCTCTCCTCTTCCCACTCCTCTTTTCTTTTATCTCTAGTCACTCCTCTTTTCTTTCCTCTTCCATTTCCTCTTTCCTCTCCTCCTCCCACTCCTCTTTTCTCTTCCCACTCCTCTTTTCTTTCCTCATCCTGTTCCTCTTTTCTCTCCTCTTCCCACTCCTTTTTTCTCTACTCACTCCTCTTTCCTCTCCTCTTCTCACTCCTCTTTTCTCTTCCCACTCCTCTTTTCTCTTCCCACTCCTCTTTTCTCTCCTCTTCCCACTCCTCTTTTCTCTCCTCTTCCCACTCCTCTTTTCTCTACTCACTCCTCTTTTCTTTCCTCTTCCCATTCCTCTTTTCTCTCCTCTTCCCACTCTTCTTTTCTTTTCCCACTCCTCTTTTCTCTCCTCTTCCCACTCCTCTTTTCTCTCCTCTTCCCACTCCTTTTTTCTCTTCCCACTCCTCTTTTCTCTCCTCTTCCCACTCCTCTTTTCTCTCCTCTTTCCACTCCTCTTTTCTCTACTCACTCCTCTTTTCTTTCCTCTTCCCATTCCTCTTTTCTCTCCTCTTCCCACTCCTCTTTTCTTTTCCCACTCCTCTTTTCTCTCCTCTTCCCACTCCTCTTTTCTCTCCTCTTCCCACTCCTCTTTTCTCTACTCACCCCTCTTTTCTTTCCTCTTCCCGATCCTCTGTTTTCTCCTCTTCCCACTCCTCTTTTCTCTTCCCACTCGTCTTTTCTCTCCTCTTCCCATTCCTCTTTTCTCTACTCACTCCTCTTTTCTTTCCTCTTCCCATTCCTCTTTTCTCTACTCACTCCTCTTTTCTTTCCTCTTCCCATTCCTCTTTTCTCTCCTCTTCCCACTCCTCTTTTCTTTTCCCACTCCTCTTTTCTCTCCTCTTCCCACTCCTCTTTTCTCTCCTCTTCCCACTCCTCTTTTCTCTACTCACCCCTCTTTTCTTTCCTCTTCCCATTCCTCTTTTCTCTCCTCTTCATACTCCTCTTTTCTCTTCTCTTATTCGTTGTCACCGTCGTCAGTCTCTGTGCACTCCACTCCCAAATCTCACGTTTTTCACCATTCTCCATTCTCTTCTTCCTACTCCTCCTCTTCTTCCTCCTCTTACTCCTACTCCTCCTATTCCTTCTCTTCCTCCTCTTACTCCTACTCCTCCTATTCCTCCTCTTACTCCTACTCCTCCTATTCCTTCTCTTCCTCTTCTTACTCCTACTCCTCTTATTCCTTCTCTTCCTCTTTCTCCTCTTTCCCTTCCTACTCTTCCTTCTCTCCTCATCCTCTTCCATCTGCACGATGTCTTCGTAGCATTTTACATCAATTGCCCGTTCTTCCTCCCTCCCATGCTCTTTACATGTCTGTCTGTCCGTCTATTATCCCTTCTGCATCTGCCTGTCCCTGTCTAACCGTCCTAATTCGTGCGATCAATAAAATAAATCAGTGAGAAATGTTTTCGCTGCACGAACATCGCATTGGAAGAGAGGCATTGAGAGGCACGGAGAATCTCATCCTCTCTGCCTCTCTCACCGTCCTTATCTCCTTGCATGTCTCTTTCAATTCCTCACTTCAATTTCTTGCACAATTCGGCAAAGTACGTCGACGATGATAGAGACGGTGAGACAGAGAAAGGCAGACAAGGAGATCTAGAGACAGCGAGACAGAGGTAGAGGTAGAGAGGCACGGAGACAGTGAGACAGGTAGACAGGCAGAGAAGAAAGAAGACAGAGGTAGAGACGGTGTGGCATACAGAGAGGAAAGAAGACATTAAGATAAAGACGATGATGTAGGCAGAGAGGAAGAGAGTGAAGTAAATTGACTGGTCATTATTGACAATAATCACAGAGTACAATGTAAACGCTTGCAAATTTGTACCAATATCTTTCATTTGACTTATGTATGCACTGCCAAAATAATATTATAAAGAAATATTAATCCGTTACTGAGAATCCACCCCTTAGGTTTTTTCCATCTCAAATTTGTTTCCAATGGAATAAAAAAAATTGACATTTTTAGCAGCTGCAGGGGGGGTCATTTACACACATTTTGAGGTACAATGTTAGGTGATAACCAGCGGCGGATCCAGGGGGCAATCCGGCCATGGCCCCAATTTCAAAATTGCATAGGACGTGCCAACCCCATTTGGTTTCAAGAACCTTTAAATGAATGCACGACCAGAGAGGTTATAGCATATTCAGAAGAAATCACGACAGATGACTAAAAAAGGTCATCAGATTTTTTTAGCAGGTAAAATGGTATTTTTCAGACATTTCGGTCGGATGACTAAAAAAGGTCATCAGTTTTTCTCGACAAAGATCACCGACGATTTTGGCCCTCCGCCTTCAAAAATGTCTGTATCTCCCCCCTGGTGATAACTCATACCGTTCGAAAGTTATACCCCATATAAACGAGTTACCAGGGGTGGATACCACTGCTAGCATGGGCGCCCGCAGGATTTTTTGCAGGGGGGGTCAGTCGACTCGGTCGTGACCAGAGGAGTTAAGATACAAAATAATGCCATTAAAACCAAGCAACTCACACAACTAGGCTATAAATTATCTCAATGTAACGTAATATAATATTTATGAGCCTTTTATAACAAAACGAAAAAAGTCTTTAAACAGTTTTCGACTTTGATATAGGCTATGGCATATATTATTCATGTATATTAGGCTTATTTATAGAAAAAAATCAATAACACTAACTAACTGTACTAACTATAATAGACTAACAGTAGGCCTACCATGCAGGGAGTCAGGGACGTCATTTCTTTATTTCCAGGGTGCAGAAAATTTCAAAGGGGCAAAACTTCGTCAGCTTGTAATTTTGTATTTAGTCTACATGAGCAAGAACCTGTAGTTGCTTATTATTATTATTATTATTATTATTATTATTATTATTATTATTATTATTATTATTATTATTATTATTATTATTATTATTATTATTATTGACCTTTTCTATAGCGCACCTTCAAGGTTATCTACTCAGAAGCGCTCCCAGTTCAACAACGGCTAAATAAGGCAGTTTTTAAGTGAGAAAGAAACATAGTGGTGTGACCTCTCGGCACCAGGTGGAGAGCAACAGTAGGCCTACGTCTGATTGATCAAATTTTATGTTTTCTTCTTGTTCTTATATATTTTTTACCATATGTTTGATTCAGGTAGGCTATGGTAATTATTTTAAATGCTATAGTATTTTAGATACAATTTTAAATGCTAGCAAAGTATTTTGTACTTGCATTTATAGCACAATAGAATGACTCTAGGCCTAACAAAAGAGCATTCCTTGTAATTTTTCTGCAAAATTTCTGATGGCAGTTGTAAAAACAAGACTATAGTCTCAAAGCTCAACCTGACCAGATCTAGAAGATCTTGTAAAGTTGTAACGAGACATCATATGCCTTTAAAAATTAATTCTGTCATCTTCAGGCATAAATCAGGCTCTTCAGCTTCCTAAATAATCTTATTGCAGAGGTTACTTCCGATTGAATTGTCTACAGTTGGCCTATTGTAAGCTGGCAAACATTTATAAATTACTCGGATTTAATTTTTACTATGTTAAAAAGTTATGCAGATTCAATGAGAACATTCATAGTTTACCTTATGTACAGAGGGCAAATCTTCCATTTCTGTTATGAGATCCTGACCATTAAGGTCTGCTCGATATTGCTTTGACAAAGCTAAAGCTTTTCCTGACAAATCACCTGCAGGCGTGCTTAGACATTTCCAGATGAAATCAAACCTTTCAGCCAGAGTTTTACCAGGTAAATAAAGTAAAAAAACTAACACTTTGACTGCAGTAGAGCAAGATTTATGAACAGTGAATGAGCTTACCTCCACAAGCTTAGGGTCACTGTATGTTTGATAATAACATCAGCACTATACATATAGGCTACCGGTATAATGTCGTGACAGCTTTATCCACAAGCCGAATCACCAATAATTATTCAAAATAGGCTGGACAGCCCTGTAAATGCATAGCCTACCACAAGTCCACAGCTGAAATTTGATATACTGTAAACTCTTGTGTCCTATGAGAATGTGTGCGGGAGAGCAGTTTGATGAGAGACATCTTCCTTGTGCATTCTTAGAAAGGAGAGCATGTGGGTACAAGATGCCAGGCTGCATTAGACTGGCAGATTAACCATTGACCTGCATCACAGGAAGACAATTAGGGTGCCATCAATCTTACAAGTGAGGTTTGACGGCAACCTCTACGAGTCTACGGCTAGCTATAGTCGGCATATCTGATTACCGTACCCTGATGACCTGAGTGGTTGAAAGACTGTTCCTCTGACGTCTGACTCTACGCAGGCCTATTATACAATCTATATATATAAAAATGAAACTTTCCAAGAGTTCGTCGCATTTTCACGCTGAAAGTGACGCGCCGATTGTTGTGAAAATTTACCAAAACCTTCCATTCAAATAGCAACGTGTCTTAAGATGTTTTCACCCGAAAAAACGCAACCGTTTCCACAAAAAGTGAACTTTGCAACTTTGCAATCCGTTCGTCCGCCATTTGCAAACTAAACACGTCCCACACGGCTGCAGAGATTTCATAAACGCCGTCTCCAAACACAGCAACGAAACATCAATGAGGTGGCGTGCTATGACGTCATAAGCGAGTCGCGATTAATTTTCCAAAGAGGCCGCTTTTAGGCCTTTTCACAAAGCGGCCTTTGGGCTTGGAATGGACGCTGCGACGGAGGAAAGGAGCGGAACAAAGACGGTGGGGAGGGAGCGGAGGGGGAGGGGAGGTGGAGGTCAAGGGGAGGGGGAAGGGGAGGGGGACGGAGGGGAAGGGAGAGGGGAAGAGGAGGGAGAGGGAGAGGGAGGAGGGGGAGGGGGAAGGGAAGGGAGGGGAGAGGGAGGGGGAGAGGGAGGGGGAGGGGGAGGGAGAGGGGGAGGGAGAGGGGGAGGGGAGGGGAGGGGGAGGGGAGAAGGAAGGGGGAGGGGGAGGGGGGGGGGGGGGGGGGGGGGGAGGGGGGGGGGGGGGGGGAGAGGGGGGGGGGACGGGGGGGGAGGGGAGGGGAGTGGGGAAGGGAGGGGGAGGGGGAAGGGGAAGGGGGAGCCTCTTTTCAGCCACAGCAACGCGTGGCCGGGTTCAGCTAGTAATATACATAATTATGACTGAGTAACTGGTTAAAGTAGTACCCAATATGTAGAGATAACCACAAGATATACTCCAAAAGTTGGTGAAGTAACAGAATACAATGACTGTTGGGCAAGCTGTCCCGTTTAACCACTAACATTTGCCCAGAAAGTGCTATTGCTAATATTTTGTCATGCTTTCCAGGGGGGTCACGCGACCCCCCTTGACCTATGCTGCGGGCGCCCATGACTGCTAGATTATTGACCACAGGCTATAATTATCCTAGCGCTGTCATTTATTTTTGAAGAGACACAAATTATGCCATTCTATAGAGGGGATATAGGGCTATTTTTCCATACTAATTAATCTATCTCTTGATAGCTGGAACTGGAAGTGTTCAAAATAAAAACAAATGTGTGAGGATGCTTTTTTAAAACTCAAAAAACCGATATTTCTGCGTAAAATTTGTCAGCATCTAAAGAACTTATATTACCTTAAATAGATATTGAAGATGAATTGAGCAAGCTTAATGCTAATAATTGAAAGTGAAGATGACAGTATTCACAATCGTAATCATGAATTTATATAGCAATGTCGAGGCAAGTATAAACGTCAGTGGAGCTCCTTAAGAGGTGCTCCCGACCTGACAGCACAAAGCCACAATCAAAGAGAATGGCTTTTCAAATAGGCCTATACTTGCGGAAAGAGGCAAAGAAAGACAAGAAGTTCACGACTCTCTGGAACAATGGCATAATTTCTTGTCTATCGATTTCGATTCGAGCAAAACAGACAGTTTACTAGTCGCAGCCTATTGTTGCAGATTACGATTCATTATAATTATGTAAACTATTTTTGTATCATAGGCACAAATTAGATCATTTTCTAAACGCGCAGCATCTTACATTATTTTGCTGATGAAACAAGTAAGCTTATACAAGTTTTGTTGAATTGACCGGTTCTCTTGTTCTAAATTATACAATTTCGAGTTGCATTCATCCAAAATGTTAACAGGCCTACTTAATATTTCATTTTCTCTGAAATGAATACTGACTCAATTACTATATTGCAAGATATAATATCTTAAATCAAACACAAAATGCAAGTGGGTCGTAACCCCTAACCCTTTGGTTGTCGATGTCGCAAAAAACCTTCGCTGCCAAAGGGTTAATGGAGGTTTATCTGCAAATATAGTATTGGTTTTTGCGCAATTGAAAATTTGCTTGAGCTGAAAGTCAACATTGTTTGAGATAAAATGGAAAGAAAATTCTTGCAAATCTTATAGGACAGAATGACGTGGTCAATGGTCATGTTGCTTCACAAGTGTTTTATCCAGACGTCTCTAGGGGGGGGGGGGAGGACGTTCCCTCACGAATTAATTCCCCAGAAAAAATCGCGAGGTGTTGTATACATGTAAACATATATACCACTCTCACAGAAAAAGTGAATATGTAAGAATTCCCATCCCCGAGATAAAGCAACCGGTCCTGTGCACATGTAGCCTACACATGGACATGCTGGTATATTTGGCAAAATACTGTAGAAAGAAAGGAAGAAAAATCAAAAATAAAATTTAAAAAAATCTGTAGAAAGAAAGACTAACAAAGGTCATCAGTTATAAGTTATTTTAGCAGCAAAAGTATTAGGGTTTTGAAATTTTTTACCAAATGACAAAAAATGTCGTCAGAAAATTTGACCGATGAAGGGTAAAGGGTGTCTTCGGTGGCTCAGCCGTCCACCCAAAGTGTCCGGCCAGAACGGTCTTTTTCTCGCCCCTCCCCCAGTAACCCGAATTCCCCCAAAAGTTGGAGAATGCTTCGCAACCACAGAAAAGGAAAGTTATAGACAGAAAAAAAGTAGAGTAACAGATGAAGAAAAGGAGAGGCACACATAGACACAGAGAGAGAGACATAGACATACAGAGACACACAGACAGTGATTACGCTGATATAATCAGATACTGGGAGTGGGGGGGTAACACGCCTTAGGTCTATCCAGTATGAACTATGAGCAAGGAAACACAATTTTAGCTTTTTCATAATAATATGCAATTTCAAATAAGCAACGAACGAAGATCACAGAATAGCAACAGTTTTATACAGAGCGCTTATAAATAAAATCATCTGCAAAGAAAGGCATCCATCTTGGTTCTTCTGACCGACAGATGGAAGACAGACAGATGGAACAGGCAGACAGACGGAAGGACAGACAGAAAGACAGACGAAAAGACAAACAGCATTATCAATGTAAAAGGTTAAGGTTGGCAAAATAGTTCATCTTGCAAAAAAACCAACTCGGTGGTGTCAACACAAAACTTACTCTTAAAACGCAAAAACGAATCAGCGACTTTACGCAGTCATTTTCCAAGCATTTTGCGAAGGACATGAGGAGGAGCAAGATTTGGTCTGTGAGTAGATCGAGTGAGTAACCAGGATTTGCTTCTCGTTCGTCCGAGTTATGCGAAGAAACGAAGTAATGTCAGGAAGGGCAGGAGGGATGGAAAGGGAGGGAGGAGGAAGAGAGGAAAAGAGGGAGGAAGGGAGCAGATCCATCATCGCCTGGAGACGTGTTCTCCAGATGATGTCATTCACTCATCAGAGAAACATCTCCTGGGAATGAGCATACAGAGAGAAGCCAATGCTACTGCTTCTGCTTCTGCTTCTGCTTTCTGCTTTTTGCTTTCTGCTTTTTGCTTCTGTTTTCTGCTTCTGTTTCTGCTTTCTGCTTCTGCTTTCTGCTTCTGCTTTCTGCTTCTGCGTTCTGCTTTCTGCTTCTGCTTTCTGCTTTCTGCTTTCTGCTTCTGCTTTCTGCTTCTGCTTTCTGCTTTTTGCTTTCTGCTTTTTGCTTCTGTTTTCTGCTTCTGTTTCTGCTTTCTGCTTCTGCTTTCTGCTTCTGCTTTCTGCTTCTGCTTCTGCGTTCTGCTTTCTGCTTCTGCTTTCTGCTTTTTGCTTTATGCTTTTTGCTTCTGTTTTCTGCTTCTGTTTCTGCTTTCTGCTTCTGCTTTCTGCTTTCTGCTTCTGCGTTCTGCTTCTGCTTTCTGCTTCTGCTTTCTGCTTCTGCTTTCTGCTTCTGCTTTCTGCTTTCTGCTTCTGCTTTCTGCTTCTGCTTTCTGCTTCTGCTTTCTGCTTTCTGCTTTCTGCTTCTGTTTTCTGCTTTCTGCTTCTACTTTCTGCTTTCTGCTTTCTGCTTTCTGCTTTCTGCGTTCTGCTTTATGCTTCTGCGTTTTGCTTTCTGCGTTCTGGTTCTGCTTTCTGCTTTCTGCGTTCTGCTTTCTGCGTTCTGCTTTCTGCTTCTTGCTTTCTGCTTTCTGCTTTTTGCTTCTGTTTTCTGCTTTCTGCTTCTGCTTTCTACTTTCTGCTTTCTGTTTCTGCTTTCTGTTTTCTGCTTTCTGCTTCTGCGTTCTGCTTTCTGCTTCCTGCTTTCTGCTTTCTGCTTCTGCTTTCTGCTTTCTGCGTTATGCTTTCTGCTTCTGCTTTCTGCTTCCTGCTTCTGCTTTCTGCTTTTGCTTTCTGCCTCTGCTGTCTCTGTTGACCCAACTGAGATCCTCTTTTGACTGTCGACCACTGACGCTTATCCCTTCTAATCTACTCTAATAAAATTTACAAGACCTGATCGCGCAGATGCCACTGCTGCTCCCTCCGTCCCTCTCTCCCTCTCTCCTCCCTTCATTCATCCCTCCATCAGATGGTGCTGATGCTGATGCTGATGGTGATGATGATGCTGATGCTGATGGTGATGATGGTGATGCTGATGATGATGCTGATGATGCTGATGATGCTGATGCTGATGGTGATGATGATGCTGATGATGCTGATGCTGATGGTGATGATGGTGATGCTGATGCTGCTGCTGATGCTGATGCTGATGGTGCTGGTGATGCAATGGTTTTGAAGCATCCTCTACCCCTTTCTCTTGTCCTCCTTCTCGTCCTCTCTTCCTCCACCTCCTCCTTCTCCTCCTCCTTCTCCTCCTCTTCTTCCTCCTCCGCCTTCTCCTTCTCCTCCTCCTACTTCTCTGCCTCTTCTTCTTCCTCCTCCTTCTTCTCCTCCTCTTCCTCCTCTTCTTCCTCTTCCGACTTCTCCTTCTCCTCCGCCTTCTCCTTCTCCTCCTCCTTCTCATCCTCCTTCTTCTTCTCCTCCTCCTTTTCCTCCTTCTTCTCCTCCTCCTCCTCCTACTTCTCTTCCTCCTCTTCTTCCTCCTCCTTCTTCTCCTCCTCTTCCTCATCTTCTTCCTCCTCCGCCTTCTCCTTCTACTCCGCCTTCTCCTTCTCTTCCTCCTTCTCCTCCTCCTCCTTCTTCTCCTCCTCTTCCTCCTTCTTCTCCTTCTCCTACTTCTCCTCCTTCTGTTCCTCCTCTTCTTCTTCTTCCTCCTTCTTCTCCGCCTTCTCCTTCTCCTCCGCCTTCTCCTTCTCCTCCTCCTCCTCCTTCTCTTCCTTCTTCTTCTCCTTTTCCTCCTCCTCCTACTTCTCTTCCTCCTCTTCTTCCTCCTCTTTCTTCTCCTCCTCATCTTCTTCCTCCTCCGCCTTCTTCTTCTCCTCCGCCTTCTCCTTCTCCTTCACCTTCTCCTCCTCCTTCTCCTCCTCCTTTTCCTCCTCCTCTTTCTCCTTATTCTCCTTCTCCTCCCCCTCCTTCTCCTCCTCTTCTTCTTCCTCCGCCTTCTCCTCCTTCTCCTTCGCCTTCTCCTCCTCCTCCTTCTTCTCCTACTTCTCTTCCTCCTCTTCTTCTTCCTCCGCCTTCTCCTCCTTCTCCTCCTCCTTCTCATCCTCCTTCTTCTTCTCCTCCTCCTTTTCCTCCTTCTTCTCCTTCTCCTCCTCCTCCTACTTCTCTTCCTCCTCTTCTTCCTCCTCCTTCTTCTCCTCCTCTTCCTCATCTTCTTCCTCCTCCGCCTTCTCCTTCTACTCCGCCTTCTCCTTCTCTTCCTCTTTCTTCTCCTCCTCCTTCTTCTCCTCCTCTTCCTCCTTCTTCTCCTTCTCCTATTTCTCCTCCTTCTGTTCCTCCTCTTCTTCTTCTTCCTCCTTCTTCTCCGCCTTCTCCTTCTCCTCCGCCTTCTCCTTTTCCTCCTTCTCCTCCTCCTCCTCCTTCTCTTCCTTCTTCTTCTCCTTTTCCTCCTCCTCCTACTTCTCTTCCTCCTCTTTTTCCTCCTCTTTCTTCTCCTCCTCATCTTCTTCCTCCTCCGCCTTCTTCTTCTCCTCCGCCTTCTCCTTCTCCTTCACCTTCTCCTCCTCCTTCTCCTCCTCCTTCTCCTCCTCCTCTTTCTCCTTATTCTCCTTCTCCTCCTCCTCCTTCTCCTCCTCTTCTTCTTCCTCCGCCTTCTCCTCCTTCTCCTTCTCCTTCTCCTCCTCCTCCTTCTCCTACTTCTCCTACTTCTCTTCCTCCTCTTCTTCTTCCTCCGCCTTCTCCTCCTTCTCCTCCGCCTTCTCCTCGTCCTCGTCCTCTATCTACGGTGCCTTTTCTAATGCTTCCTCCGTCCTCCATTCATCTCGTATATTTGCGACGCAATCATTCTGTTTATATTGGACAGCGATGCTGCTGCTGCTTATTAATAGCCACCGAAGCGATAATAATAACACGCATTGCAGTCATTATAATATATATACATATATATATATATATATATATATACAATTATACATCTATATTAATAAAGAGAGGATTCTGTCTGTCTGTCTGTCTGTCTGTGTGTCTGTCTGTGTGTGTGTTTGACCGGAATGCATTTCGACAGTTTTTGACCTTTTCACTCCAAACCTTCACTACTCTCTCCGTCTCGGCGTCGGACACCCAGTGGAGGGGTTGGCGATTCTCTATAACCATGGGGGCCAGGGTGGGGGGCGAAACCCCCCAAATTTTTTTCAATAAAACGCAGCTATTGATTTCAAACTTTGCACCTAGACAGAGGGCCATCGGAACCACCCAGTGGAGTTGTTGGCGAATCTCCCCCACCATGGGGGCCACGGTGGGGGCGAAAACCCTAAGTTTATTAAACACCTTTTTAAACGCTTGCATGGTCATTATATAAACGCAGCAGTAGATGTAAAATTAATTCTTTGGGAATTTTTTCATTGAAGAAACAATTAGCTAATAAATGAGTTTAAATGGTGCTAAAGGATTTTCTGGGATTTTTTTCATTGAAGAAAAAAGCCAGTTAAAATAGGGTTTAAACCAGTTAAATTCTTAGTCTTTTTAATTTTCTGAGGGTCTTTTATTATTTCCTGAGGGGGGTGCTCGGTAGTACAGTGGTTAGCGCGCTGGACTGTCAACCAAGAGGTCTTTTATTATTCCACCCCTGATTCCTCCTCTTCTCCTTTGGGGGTCTTTTATTATTTCCTGATGTAAAGTTAACAACTTGACTTTTTTTACAGAATGGATAAGCTGGTGTTTTTCCTATTGAAGCTAAAATGGTGTTAAAATCAGAAGCATAATGGATAACTTGACCTTTTTTTGGCTGCTGATGCGTCTATACTCTGAGTCAGACGCCAGACGTAGGAGTGTATGAGCGGGTGTGTGTCTGTCCGTGCGTGACCACCACCACCCTTCTCGTGTGTGCTACGTCGCAGGCTCGGCTGTAGCAATGACTATATAATAGATCAGCCTACACCTGGCTATAAATAGCGATGACGGCTGGAACTAGGTCAAATTAACTCACACATTCTTTGTAACTCACGATTTATTTTTAAGAATTTCTGTGAGTTATTTTGGTTTAGTTTGCAGTGATGTGACTGCTGCAGGCGATTGCCGCGCGCTCAAGCGCATCGTGTGGTTTTTTTTCTAGGTTTTTTTTTTCTAGGTTTTTTTTTCTAACTTTTTTTTCTAGGTTTTTTTTCTAACTTTTTTCCTAGGTTTTTTTTTCTAACTTTTTTTCTAGGTTTTTTTTTCTAGGTTTTTTTTTTTCTAACTTTTTTTTCTAGGTTTTTTTTTTTTTTTTTTTTTTTTTTTTTTTTTTTTTTTTTTTTTTTCTTGGTTTTTTTTTTTTTTTTCTAGGTTTTTTTTTCCCCTAGGTTTTTTTTCTTTTAGTCATCCGTTCCAAAAAGTCAAGAATTTTGTTTTCTCGAATGTCTTTTTCTTCTTAGAACAGGCTGCGAATGTACAGTTTAACTTGTTAATAAAGCGTGTTCATAGAGAAGTAATGATTGCACAAGAGCTGCAGTAAAAACAATTTGCTAATAGTAGTAGTAAATTCACAATGATATCAAGTCTTCATTGTTAACCCATGAATTGAATGAATTATCATAGCCTAACCATTTAACCAAAGACCGATTACCACGTTTCCTAATAATCTTTTCTATTTTAAATGTATCTTGCGTTGTCGATTGTAACTCAGCTTCATAAAA
Organism: Lumbricus rubellus; assembly: GCA_945859605.1. NCBI lineage: Eukaryota > Metazoa > Annelida > Clitellata > Crassiclitellata > Lumbricidae > Lumbricus > Lumbricus rubellus. The sequence continues at coordinate 576,436 of OX243813.1, forward strand.
TGTCCCTTTTATTTCTTCTCCATGATAGTCAGAGATTTTATAGGTTATAGGGTCTGTGTACTGAATGTGTGTTATAGTAAAAATTTCTTGTGTCCAACGATTTGTGTAACCTTTCTCAAATGTCTTTTTCTTCTTAGAAATTCTTACTTTATCTCCGACTGAAAATTTAGGTTTAACAGTTTCAGGTACAGCATCACCATACAGATTCATCCACACAACCCACTCGTTTGCTTTGATACTCGCTTTAACAGGAGTCATTTTAATGGAAGAATGTCTTGTGTTGTTGTATAAACTAACCATATTATCTAAAACATCGATATATCTCTGAGTTGAGTTTGCTGTAAAATATTTAAACATCTTTTCTTTTACTGTTCTATTAAATCTTTCTACGATACAAGATTTCTCTTCATTCTCAGTTGAGTACAACTGCATACCTAATGATTTTACCTGTTTATTATAGAATTCAGATCCCTTATCGACCCAAAGTTTTTCACCCCTTCTTTTGCTCGTATTAAATATTTTTGTGAAAGCATCTGCCACAGATTCTCCGCGCTTATCTTTTAACGGCTGAATAAATGCATATTTGGAAAATATATCGATGACGCTTAACAAATATTTCACACCAGAATTAAATTTAGCATAAGCCTGCATGTCAATCAAGTCTGCCGCCCAAACTTTGTCCACTCCCTGAACATAAACAACTCGCTTCCTGAACTTCCTGACTATAGGTTTATGCAATTCGTCAGCAAGTTGGTCTGTCCATCTCAGAGCTTTTTTTTCAATCCCATTCCAAAATGGGTTTTTGTTGATAATATCGGTTTAACTATAGATCTTTCAATTCGTTCGCGGAACGAAGGATTAGGTATATTATTTAATTCATCTATCATAGCTCTGTCAGCGACGTTTCTCCCTGCTGTATCAGTATGTTTAGCGTATATAAGCTAGGTCGTGACGATAGGCTGCTGCATCAACTCTATCTACTGGTTTACTCCAATCTTTTGGTGTTCCATCAGGATTCAATCTCAAATCCAATCGAGTACCTGGACCCGTGAAAGAATGTCCTGGAAGATGCATTTCACCCGGGTACTTTGCCCATGGAAGTTTAATATTAGAAGTAGCAGAATTGAGAGCTGATACCAAATCACCTCCTTGTACAGTAGTGGACATTTTAGTAAACTGAGTTTTTCTAGCGCCACACTCAACGCATACACATCTAAGCATAGGTCTGCCATTCTTACTGACAACTCGTTGAATATCTCTACACTCAGTTTGTCGCTTACATTTTACACAATACGAGCTGTGCTCCATTTTAATATAATATAATTAAAATGGAAGTCCAAGACCTATCGTGGAATGAAGAATCAAGTAAACGCTTTAACAGTCCTCTCCTACCAAGAAGCATCAGAGGTTTGATCGTCGGTAAGTCTCAATGCGGCAAGACAATATTACTACTTAATTTATTACTGAGACCTGGTTGGTTAGACTACGATAACCTGCAAATCTTTGGCAAAAGTTTATTTCAATCAGAATACAAGATACTTAAGAAAGCATTCGAAGAGAAATTACCAAAGGAAGCAATTATAAGACTTTTTGATAATCGCGATGAGATAATGAAATTAAATGTATCACCGACCGCCGTAGTCGAAGAGATGTCTAAAAACATGGAAAAGAAATCCGATATTGACTGCAAGTTCTTTGAAACCTCTGAAGATGTTCCAGATCCACGAGACTTAAGTCGAGATAAGAAGAATCTCATGATTTTTGATGATTTACAGTTAGAGAGGCAAAATAAATGCGAATCCTATTATATAAGAGGTAGGCATAGTAATGTAGATTGCTTTTACCTAGCACAAAATTATTTCAAGCTACCTAGACAAACTATAAGAGAGAATGCTAACTTTATATGTTTGTTCCCTCAAGACCTCAAGAATATTAATCATATATACAGCGATCATATAGGTGTAGATGATATGACTATTGAAGAATTTCGAAAATTATGCAAAACTGCGTGGGATGAAACGCATGGTTTTGTGGTTATAGACCTTACTAGTAAAACAAATAAGGGTAGGTATAGAAGTGGATTAGATACATTTTACATTAAATAAAAGCAATAATAAAATGATAACAAAATTTAAGATTTTATATTCTAGGTTTAAAAATAGCTATCTAAAATGGAAACCCTTCTTGACGAAATTTTATCTAATACTCAAACGATTGCACGCAACACAGAAGCTAAAGAATCCTTTTGCATTTTGTTGAGCGAAAGGAGCACACGAATTCGAACGAAATTTAATCCACTAATCGAACTGGACAAAAGTAAAACGTATGAAATGGCTCTTGTCAATCTTGAAACTTACTACAGTTTTCCTAATATAGATGAAACAAATAATAAATTCGTATATTCGTCAGATAACGGTGTAACATGGGAAGATTTAGACATTCCAACCGGTTGCTATGAAATCGATGACTTAAACGATTACATACAGAGAATTCTAAAAGAAGAAGGTCATGGACAATGTATAAAGTTGCAACCAAATAACAATACTTTGAAGGCTGTTTTGGAAATTGATGAGAACTATAAAGTTGATTTTACAGTACCAAATTCAATTAGTACAGTTCTAGGATTTCAGAGTCGTGTATACTCCGAAGGATATAACGAATCCGAGCACATAGTTGATATAAACAGCGTGAATAGTTTACGAATTACCAGTGATATAATAGGATCATCGTATGCCAACGGAACTACGGAGAACATAATTTATTCTTTCTTTCCATCGGTCGGGCCTGGTTATAAGATAATCGAATCTCCTCATAATCTGGTTTATCTTCCAATAACGCTATACTCTATTTCATCGATGGAAACAAAACTAATAGACCAAAATGGAAAACTAATTAATTTAAGAGGTGAGGAATTGTCGATACGATTTCACATAAGAGAGGTTTAATTTAAAGTTTATATTTAATATAAGATGAGCGCTTACGCTAAGGTCAAAGTTAATATTTCTGAAGGGCAAAAAGAGAAGATTAAGCGAGCTGTTCAAGTAGGAACTGGAGTGAGTATAAGACTTTCTCATGGAGACATAACTGGTGAGCATGTGTTAGCTCTAAACCAGAGGCAAATCAACAAGTTAACTAAAGCGTATCAGAATGGAACTGGAGTGACAATTAAAATGGGTAAAAAGCAATTAGAAGACAATGCGAGAGTCGAAGGTGGATTTATTGGCGCTATTCTACCGTTCTTAGCAACAGCCGGAAAGTTTCTACTGTCTAGTGTTCTTCCGAGTTTAGCCACAGGAGCCTTAACAGGATTGGGTTCTGCAGCTGGTTCCAAAATTGTCGATAAAATTAGTGGATCTTCGATCTCACACCCGATAAGTGGATCTTCGATCTCACACCCGGTAAGTGGATCTGGCGTGCTCTACGTTAAGAAAGGAGGAATATGCTGTAAGATAGTGCCTGCTGGGGAAGGTCTTTTTCTATCTCCGTGGAAAAAGGGTAGTTCGATATCGGGTTCTGGTCTGTTTATGAAAAGAGGAACAGGATATGTCAGCGGTGAAGGTCTTATACTTGGTCCCAATTCACCATTTAAAAATATTCCTATTCTTGGAATGTTACTTTAAACAATCTCTTATATAAATGTCTGGATACGGTCACCCAATACACAAATTTATCACCAAACGAAAGCCTCGTGTGAGTACGATAATTTGGTTGCCCAAAGTGGTCACTCACGCTCCTGCAAGACAACGAGCAGGCGACAGATATGAGATTTTTGCTCAGCAAGCGATAACGATTGAACCAAAGACAAATATTACAGTAGAAGTAGGCCTTGGAGTCCGAATGACCAGTGGAATGTGTCTAGTCTCTCTTAGACAGAAGTTGAAACAACTCAGACTGAGCCTTCAAGATGGTACTGTCCTAGAGGACGCAGAGGATATAATAATTACAATTCAAAACAACTCCGATTCAGCAGTTACTATAAACGAAAAAGACTCCATATGTTACGTTAATTACTACGATGCATAAATTGTACGTTTTATGTTTACGTTTTATGTTTACGTTTTATGTTTACGTTTTACGTTTACGTTTTACGTTACGTTTTAAACATTATACTTATAATAAAAAATGTCACTACTGAAAATTAGCGATCCTGCTAAAAGAGATTTTATTATCGAAGAGTTTTTAAAAACGAAAAAAAATATTAAACAAAACTTTCTCTCAGAGAGAATAGATGATCTTGGACTTCAACGAGAGTTAACGAAAATCTACAAACCAATAGTCGACTCTCAATCAGCAATTTCGAAAGAACAAAACGCTTTGCTGTCGACAATAAAGGATAATTCTGCAGCAACATCACTAGCTCTAAAAGCACTTCCAGATTCGTTGAAAACCATTCAATTTCCTCAGTATCCGTCTATAGAGGCATACGACGACGATGACCCAGTAGAAGACATTAGAAGGTTAGAATTAGGAAATATTGCAGTTGAATACCTTAAAAAATATGCTTCTGATAGAAGACTTGGGGATACAACATTCGGATTAAGATCAAGAGATGGAAAATTCTACATCGGTGACAGCGAAGCCTCAATCCAAGGAAATGATATTACAGTTGGAACCACAACTTATCAAGGAACTCCAGGATTATGGGAATTGTTAACGTTAGCTAGTCCAAACAGTTCAATTTATGATAATCATGATCTCGAAGAATACGCCGCGATTCTAATTAAAACGAATGCCATGAGTCAGCTAAATAAACCAAACAAACCTAAATCGTCTAGAAGTGTAAAATATAAACAGATAATAAAACCCATATGGGACGATTACATGAAGTTAAGAGGTAAAACAGGAAGCGGAATAATTACCATTCCTTCAGATCCTAACGAATTAGTAAAACAATTAGAGTTGCGAATATATAGCTACAAAGCGGGAAATACAGGTGTAAGAAATGAAATTGTAGGTATGACGGATGAGTTACTAAGACAAAGAGTGATATCCAAAGATGAATATAAAAAATTGATGATCTAATTAAAAATTGATGATCTAATTAAAAATTGATGATCTAATTTAAAAATTGATGATATAGAAATGCTGGTCGTTGCGAGAAGAAGTTATAAAAAAGTACACGTTGTCGGTGGAGCAGGAATATTCGATTCCATTGCAGGATTTCTCAAGAGACTACTAACTTCGAATGCAGCCAAACAAATTGCGAGCACAGCTGTCAAAGAGATTGGGAGTGTTGCTAAGGATAAGGCGATCGACGTTGGAAAACGATTACTCAATAAGATACTTCCACCAACCACCGTTCAGCAGCCGATAACTCAAGAAACTAAAGTAATTCTAGCTAGATTACTTGGGTCGAATCCGCAAATGACGGGAGGAGCTATTAGAATTCAAGATCTAGTAAAACGCTTAAACGGAGGTGGTTTGAAAATGGCTTAAACATATTTTCTTATTTAAAAATATATGTATAATAAAATGCAATCCGATATTCTAAGATTCACAGAGCAACCATTGATCGATGAAGGTATAGAGCGATACGAATGGCATGAGTACGAACCTGTAGCGAGAACTAACCTTAACAGTTCTGGTGAAATAAGAATAAATATTGAATTACAAGACTTATACAGTCACCCAGCAGAGTCATATCTACAATTCGAAGGAAGACTAATTAAAACCGATGACACCGCATACGTTAATGCCGATTTAGTCGCTCTTACGAATAATGGGCTTATGTATCTATTCAGTCAAATATCCTATCAGTTATCTAATCAAGAAATCGAAACGCTATTTCATCCGGGTCAAGCTACAACGATGCTCGGTTTACTTACGTATCCAAACGATTTTCAGCTGACTCAAGGCTTAAATCAGCTGTGGTATAAAGACACTGGAGCGACTGCTGTTATTGCGGATAACCCCGGATTTGCCACTAGACAAAGCTTTCTCATTCGCAAACCAAACACTAAAGGAATGTTCAGCTTTATTGTTCCGTTGAAGCATATTTTCGGGTTTTGCGATGATTACGACAAGATTATTTACGGCTTCAAACAGACGCTGACTTTAGTTCGTAAAGCGGACGATGATGCCATATTCCGAGATAACGCTGCAGCTGCTGGAAAAGTTGCGATAAACAAAATTTCATGGTTTATTCCACACGTTATTCCTTCCGATATGGAACGAATGCAGTTGTATAAGACGATTGAATCAAAATTAACGTTGCCAGTTGCGTATAGAGCTCGTCAATGCGACACAATAACGGTTCCTCAGTCGACAAGTTTCAGTTGGCGTCTTAGCGTAAAAACATCACCTGAGAAACCTAGATATATCATCGTAGGATTTCAGACGGACCGTAGCGGTAATCAGGAAAGTAATCCGTCGCTATTTAATCACTGCGATCTCAAGAACATATATGTGATGATGAATCAAGAAAGATATCCAGCTGTCGATCATAACCTGTCGTTTCCTAATCAACAATTCTCCAGAGCGTACAGAGACGCGTCCTCCTTTAGTCAAAAATTCTATGGTATGGATAAGTTGATTACCCAAAGCAATATAACACCTGTAGATTATAAAGAATTATATCCGTTGTTCGTGTTCGATGTAAGCAAACAATCCGAGCGTTTGAAATCTTCAGTCGTTGATATTCAGATTAAGGCTCTTTTCAATGCAGCAGTGCCAGTCGATACCGAAGCGTATGCTGTCGTAATTTCAGATAGGTTGCTGCAGTTCCAATCGGATGGGCAGAAAATGAGTGTAGTGTACGGAAAATTGATTTAAAGAATACTTATATATTATGAAGCTACCAGAGCTTAGAATGTTAGCCAAGCATCACGATGTTACAGGCACTTCGCATCTCAACAAACCTCAAATGATAGCTGTATTGATCGAAAAGAATATTCTTCCGACGGACTACAAGTCTGTGTCATATCGACATGACACGTTGAGTAGTATCAGGAAACAACCGAGAAGAGTAGATATTATAGATCGAGAGACTGGCGTTGTTACCTCGTATCCATCGATGTATAAAGCTGCTAAGGCGTATGGTCAGAGTGCTGGCATAATAGCTTATCATAACGGAAATGTCTGGAGAGATAGATACGAAATTAAAGTGTATGAGAGATAGAATGATTTGCAATTAAAGTGTTCGAATATGGATATTAATATTTTTGCGTGGTAAGATAAAATGGATTTAAAGAAAAGTAGTTTAAGAAACATGAACCATGTTGAACACTTGCTCGACTCGCCGGTTCCTGACATTAAGGTTCCTACGCTTACGCCTACACCTGGTAAATACAAACCAGTAGCGCCTAAGAGAAAATACAAAAATAGGGTTAGATCCAAATTAAATGATTTTGCGGATTGGTTACTTAGTTATGTGCCTGAACAAGACAATAAAGTCGTTAACGAAAAACTAGAATCGTTGAAGTCAACTGTTTCCAGGATATTCGATAAAATTAAAATTCGAGAAACGGCGTCGGCTATTAAAGGATTCACCAAGCAGTATAGAATAGATGGAATTAATGGAATGGACGCCTCTTCGTTTCTTGATTTCGTTAGACCGCAGGTAGTTAATCTGTTGTCAAACAATCGCCAGACAAAGACTAATTTAGTTCTTACTTGTACTATGGAACGAGTAGATATGAAATCTGGAATAGTTACTTCTGAGGATATACCATTCGTTTCCAGGGCAGAAGTTATTTTAGAAGCAACCGACTTGAATGAAATATACAGCAGAAAAAAAGATAAAATCATGGAGTCTATTGCTAGTTTTCAGATGCAAGGAAGTAATTGGAGATTTAAAGCCGTTGTAAAATTAGATATAAATACGGTAAAATATACACCCTTAAGAGGTAGTTCTTACATTCCTCTACCCAGCTTCTTAGCTAATAAAAAGGCTATTATAAATATGAAAAACCACGACGAAGAATGCTTCAAATGGTGTATCACTAGAGCTTTGAATCCGGTGGATGTCCATCCGGAAAAAATAACGAAAGCTTTGACAGAACAATCGAAAAAACTTAATTGGAGTGGCATTGAGTTTCCAGTTGCTGCTGATGCTAATGTGATAGGTAAATTCGAGAGAAATAACAATATTAATGTTAATGTATTCGGTTTTGAAAAACATGTCTACCCGCTTTATCTGTCTAAGTGTGAAAGTAGTATTTGTGTAGATCTATTGCTTATTTCCAACGGAGAAAGGAAACATTATTGCTGGATCAAGAATTTTAACAGATTGATGAGATTTCGGACTAATTCGATGTATTATTGTAAAAGGTGTATGAATGGTTTCACAACGCCAGGAGCGCTTAACAACCATAATGAGTACTGCTCTCAACATAACGCACAAAAAATAGAAATGCCAGAACCAGGAACTATGTTAAGTTTTAAAAATTATAACAATTCTATGAGGGTTCCGTTTGTTGTCTACGCAGATTTCGAGTCTTTTGTGAAGCCAATAGACACTTGTCAACCAAATCCAGAGTTGTCGTACACTAATAAATATCAAAAGCATACTCCTAGCTCCTTTTGTTACCACATAAAATGTTTCGACGATAGTGTATATTCTCAAGATCCTGTGACGTTTACGGCTGAAAGCGAAGATGATGATGTTGGTCAAATATTTGTAGATAAACTAGAAGAGAATATAAAACAAATATATAATCAATTCAAATTCCCTAAAAAGATGAAATTTACAGAAGAGGACAAGAAGTGTTTTGATACAGCTACTACATGTCATATCTGTGAAAAAACGTTGGGCGAAGACCGAGTGAGAGATCACTGTCATCTTAGCGGTAAATTTCGAGGGGCTGCTCATAACATTTGTAATTTAGACTATAAAGTCCCCAAGTTTTTCCCTGTAGTGTTTCATAATCTTTCCGGGTACGATTGTCATCTGTTCATTAAGAAACTGAGAGGTAATAATGGAGAGAAAATTAATTGCATACCTAATAACGAGGAAAAGTATATATCTTTTAGCAGAGAGGTCGTTGTTGATAAGTTTGTAAATAAAGAGGGAAAAGAGATTACCGTCAAGCGACAACTGCGTTTTATCGACAGTTTTAAATTTATGGCTTCTAGTCTTGATGCTTTATCGAGGAACCTAAGCAAAGACCAGTGTAAAAATATTGGGAAACGATATACTGGAAAGAAGCTTGATCTTTTGCTAAGAAAAGGCATATATCCTTATGACTACGTCGATTCATTTACTACCTTTAATGAAACCGAACTACCACCAAAATCCGCTTTCTATTCTAAGCTAAATGATTCGAATATTAGCGATGAAGACTACGAGCATGCAAAAACGGTATGGAAGGAATTTGGATGCAAAACATTCAGAGAATATCACGATTTATACAACGTTTCGGATGTTCTGTTACTTGCCGATGTTTTCGAAAACTTTAGAGATGTGTGTATGAAGAACTATACGCTTGACCCTGCATGGTATTTTACATCTCCTGGTTTAGCCTGGGATGCCGCTTTAAAATTGACAGGCGTGAAATTGGAGTTATTGAGTGATTACGATATGATTCTGATGCTTAGGCAAGGGATGAGAGGAGGAGTGAGCACAATATCAAATCGTTACGGGAAAGCGAATAATAAATATATGAGCGATTTCAATAGCAACGAAAATTCTACATTTATCACTTACCTTGATGCGAATAATCTATATGGATGGGCTATGATCAAAAATTTACCTACTCACGGGTTCAAATGGATGAACGAAGATGAATTAAATAATTGGAGAAGTATTCCATGCATATTGGAAGTTGATTTGGAATATCCTAAAGAGTTACACGACCTGCATAACGATTTTCCGTTAGCCCCCGAAAGCATTGAGATTAACAAAGTCAAAAAGTTAATTCCAAACTTAAACCATAAAAAGAAGTATGTGCTGCATTACGATAATCTGAAGCTGTATGAGAGCTTGGGTTTGAAAATAACAAAAGTGCATAGAGGTGTACTATTCGAAGAAAGTGATTGGTTGAAAAAGTATATCGATTTAAATACAGCTCTTAGAACGAAAGCTACTAATGACTTTGAGAAAGACTTTTTCAAGTTAATGAATAACAGTGTCTTTGGAAAAACTTGTGAGAACATTGAAAATCGTGTTGATGTAGAGTTAGTGTGTCAAGAGGAGAGGGCTATTGAACTAGCCGCTAAACCTAATTATGAGAGATGTACTATTTTCGATGAAAATCTAATAGCCGTTCACATGAAAAAAACTAAATTGTACTATAATAAACCTATATATCTTGGCATGTGTATATTAGACTTGAGCAAAACGTTGATGTATGAATTTCATTACAATTACATCAAGGATAAATACGGAAATAGAGCTAAATTATTATTTACCGATACAGATTCTTTGACATACGAAATTAAAACTGAAGACTTTTACTCAGATATCGCAGGCGATATTAAGACTCGATTCGACACGAGTGAATACCCGAGAGATCATCCATCTGGTATTGAGGTTGGAGTAAATAAAAAAGTTATTGGAATGTTCAAGGATGAAGCTAGTGGGAAACAGATAAAAGAATTTATTGGACTCAGAGCAAAGTTGTATTCTTATAAGATGGCTGCTGGAGATGAGCACAAGAAATGTAAAGGTATTAAGAAGAATGTTGTCCAGAAAACTATTACTCACGAAGATTATAAAGACTGCTTATTTACTAAAAAAGAACAACAACGAACGATGAATGTTATTAGATCTTATCATCACGATATTTATACAGAAGAAATTAATAAAGTTGCATTATCTGCAGATGACGATAAACGGGTAATAATGGAGGATGGAATTCATACTTTGGCATATGGTCACTACTCGTTGAAAATTTTTAATTAATGTTTATATTAAATAAATGAGCGTCAAACAAATCGATGTTTGTGGAGTAGTGCTACCGAATATTGCTTTATCGAATGTGGATCTAATCGAAGCGGCTAAGAAACTAAATATTCCGAATTTTAGGGGTGTGTTCTTACGAGACGAGCTACCGAAGAAACCTAGACGGAATGAATGTGGAATATTGAATCTAGATGGTTCTAATGGGGTGGGAAGTCACTGGTGCTCTTTCTTAAAGAGCGGTAATGAGAAAATATATTTCGATAGTTACGGCCTTCCTCCCCCTCTGGAACTGATAAAGTATTTACGCCGTCCAGTGTTATATAACAGCGAACGCATACAGCCGGATAACGAAGTGTTTTGCGGTCATTTATGTTTGTACGTCTTAAAGAAGACGATGAACGATGGAATAAATTTTCAAGAAGTTATAAACGGCTTGCATTAAAAATTATTTTATATATAAAATGCCTGTCGATAAATTTGGTCACACCGATTTTGGAGGAACATCACGAAGAGTAATCGCTGGAGGTGTAACTCTTAGTCAAATAAATGCTAATTTTCTTCGATGTGATGGAGCAAATCTGCCGACTGGAAATTTAAAAATGAATGGACATGTGATAAAAGGTCTCCCAGTAACGAATACTTCGACTGCCGGAATGGATGAAGCTTTAAGTAGGGGACAAGCCATTGATTTGATAACGAATCACAACGATTCTCCGTCCAACGATAATCATTTGACGAATAAGAAATACGTTGATGCATCGAAGGTGTCTAAGACTGGTGATACAATGGCTGGCGACTTGTTCTTAAACGTTGGCTCCGATCGTCTGCGTTCAATGGGTTGTAAGGACTTGAGAGGAGAAAATAAAGAATTCACTATTTTCTTAGGTAGTATACGAAATAAACTACAATGTTCGTTAAACAATCCTATTACATTACAATCGACGGATGGATTTCTATGCAAAATAGGTGTAGAAAATATAATGAGAATCGGTAGAGCGCCTAACGATCGAAAAATCGACGTTTATCAAAATATTCTAATGAATAGTAATAATATCAACGATTTAAGCGATCCTCTTTCAGCTCAAGATGCCGCTACAAAGAATTACGTCGATAAATCTCTGAAAAAGTGTCGTGTTGGGTATATTCCTCCCTTGGAAGCTGATGTAAGTGTGACAGGGTTCGTTGCTAGCGCTGGTTCTTGTTCTTCCGGAAGCAAAGCCTACCATGCTTTCACTAATCTCACTGACGATGTTAACGCAGCTTGGGTTTCGAATGACGATGTTAACGCAGCTTGGGTTTCGGGTGAAGATGAAACTGTTTGGTTACAAATTAAATGTCCTGAGCCAGTTAAAATTTGGAGAATTGCGTTGAAAACAGTAAATGTATCTGAATGGGGTTTCGCCGTTAGCAATGATGGAGAAATGTTTGTACACTTACATAAATCTTCAACTCCTTCAGAGGCTGTTCCGACATTTTTTAATATTTCTACTACGAATGCGTATCAATATTACAGTGTTAAAGTACTGGCAAAGGATAATGATCTTCCACGAGGGATTCAGGTAATGCAATTATATGTATACGATGACTAATTTGCATTAAAAATTATTATATATAATATGCCCGTCGATAAATTCGGCCACACCGATGTTGGTTCATCACAAAGAGTAATCGCTGGAGGTGTTACTCTTAGTCAAATAAATGCCAGTTTCCTCCGATTGGATGGAGCAAACATCGCGACTGGAAATCTAAAAATGGGTGGTCACAAAATTAAAGGACTGCCCACAACGAAGCCTTTGACAGCAGGAATGGATGAGGCCTTAAGTTGGGGTCAAGCCATTGATTTGATAACGAATCACGACGATTCTCCGTCCAACGATAATCATTTGACGAATAAGAAATACGTTGATGAACAAGTTACATTGAAGGTGTCTAAAACTGGTGATACCATGACTGGTGATCTAATCTTAAACGTTGGCTCCGATCGTCTGCGTTCAATGGGTTGTAAGGACTTGAGAGGAGAAAATAAAGAATTCACTATTTTCTTAGGTAGTATACGAAATAAACTACAATGTTCGTTAAACAATCCTATTACATTACAATCGATGGATGGATTTCGTTTTAGAATAAACAATGAAATCATGTTAGAGATGGTTAAGTCACTCGATGGCACTCCTCCGTCTAAAATAAATGTGTATAAGTCCATCTTTATGCATGATGCTTACATTACAGGACTACACGAACCCAACAACGCCAGCGATGCAGCTACGAAGCAGTATGTAGATTCTATCTCAATCGGTCCCGCGCTTAGCATTCATTCTTTAACTTGGCAATTCTTAATCGCTAAAACTCACACAAGAGTTACTTTCGATAGTGTAAGATTCAAAACCGATGGTGTCATAAGTGCGGGACTGACCCGTTTCACTCCCGGTAAAGCCGGATACTATTTCGTTTCGACGTACATAGAATTTGGTAACAGTAGTACCGCTCCTGGTAACGTCTACCTGTATAGAAATGGGGCGAATTACATGCAAATTGCGGGCGGAGGGGGAACGGGAGCTGCGTTTAACAATTCAACCGGTAGTTGCATAATTTTCGTAACCAATACCGATTTTCTCGAGATATTCGCTTATTCGCACATCGCACTAAATATATTAGCTAGAGACTTTTCGACAGTATTCTTACGACCTTAATTTCCTTGCTGATCGAAATAATAAAAGACTTCCAAAGGGCGGTGACCAATCCTCTCCCTCACCGTCTCATCATCCACTGACCGTTTACTCATCATAGCTGAGTCGGCTAGAGGAACAGAAATCTCGTTACAAATTTCTACCCCGGCGGGGAATTGAACCCTCGACCTCTTGGTCGACAGTCCAGCGCGCTATCCACTGTACTACCGAGCACCCCCCTCAGGAAATAATAAAAGACCCTCAGAAAATTAAAAAGACTAAGAATTTAACTGGTTTAAACCCTATTTTAACTGGCTTTTTTCTTCAATGAAAAAATCCCAGAAAATCCTTTAGCACCATTTAAACTCATTTATTAGCTAATTGTTTCTTCAATGAAAAAATTCCCAAAGAATTAATTTTACATCTACTCGCAGCTGATGTAAATGATCTTCCAATCCGCTTTGCTGTAAAGTCTTACTATAGTTATAGTCAACTAGCTGAACCCGGCCACGCGTTGCTGTGGCTGAAAAGAGCATTCAACCATCCCTCCCTACCTCCCCCTTCCCAACCCCCTCACCCACCCCTCCCCTTCCCTCTGCCAACCCTCCCCCCTTCGCCTGCCCCTCCCCTCTCCTCCCCTCCCCTCCCCTTCCCCTCCCCTTCCTCCGCTCCCTCTCCAACCCCTCCCTCAACCCCTCCCAACCCCTCCCCCTCCTCCTCTCCTCCCACGTCCATCGCTCCCCTCCGCTCCCTCCCCACCCTCTTCGTGCCGCTCCCTCCGGTCTTTTCCTCCCTCACACAGTCCCTTCCTGACAGCGGCCGGTCGCTTTGGTTTTTGAATGAAGGGAAATTATTTTGCAACTCGCTTATGACGTCACGGCACTCGACCTCATTCTATGTTTCGTACACAGTCCCTTCCTGACAGCGGCCGGCCGCTTTGGTTTTTGAATGAAGGGGAATTATTTTGCAAGTCGCTTATGACGTCACGCACTCGACCTCATTCTATGGTTCGTCTGCGACGTTTAAAATCGTATGGGTCAAATAGTGGACAAATTTTTATCAAATATTGTTGTTAAAGATTGCGTTTTTTGGGAAAAAACCATTCAAAGAACACTGGCGTATTCGAATGGAACGTTTTGGTGAGATTTTGAAAGAAATCGGTGCGTTACTTTGGCAGATCCTATCATTTTCAATTTGCTGCGAAAGCCGTTACATTTTTATTTATATAGATTTACGCGTAGGCCTACCGGTGGAGGTCGGAGTTAGTGGTGGCGTGTTGTGGGGTTGGGGTGGGGAGGGGTCGTGGGGGTGGGAAATTTCCCCCCGAAAACCCAAATTTCACGGGTGGCGCACCGGTGGAGAGGTCGGAGTGTGGTGGGGTGTTGTCGGGTGGGTGAGTTTGGGGTGGGGTGGGGTGGGAGGGAAAATTTTCCCGAAAACCAAAATTTCACCGATGGCGTACCATTGAAGGTCGGAGTGTTGTGGGTTTTTGGGGGCGGGGATGGGGTGGGGGTTGGTGTGTTGGTGGAGGGTGTGGAGTGGGAGCTGGCTTAAGCTGGGGGTTCGGGTGGGGGTGGAGGGTAGGGGTGAGGGTCGGGTGGGGTTGGGTGGAGGTGGTAGGTGGAGGGGTGGGATGGGGCGGGTGAACGGGGTGGGGTAGACGGGATGGGGTGGGGGTTTGGGGGTGGAGGTGGAGGTTTTGGGGTGGAGGTGGGGTTGGGTGATGGTGGGGGTGGAAGTGGGGTGGAGGGTGGATGTGTGAAGCTGGGGCGGGTGGAGGGGTGGGGTGTACGGGGTGGGGGTGGGGGTTTGGGGATGGAGGTGAGGTGGAGGTGGGGGTGTGGTGAGGATGAGGTGGAGGTAGCTTGGAGGGGTGGAGGGGTGAAGCCGTGGCGGATGGAGGGGTGGGTGTATAGGGTGGGGTGGGGGTTTGAGGTGGAGGTGGGGTGGATGGGTGGTGTGATTGGGTTGTTGCCGGAGCGGGTCGAATCCTAAATTTCCCGGGCAACGCCGGGTACCCCAGCTAGTCATATATATATATGTGTGTAATTGGGATATAATTCCACAAATACATATATATATAATATTAAATATATATATATATATATATGTTATCAGCGAAGACATCGTCGTCGTCGTCGTCGTCGACTATGTGTTCTTCTCTCTCTCTCTATGCAGAGCGTTATATCGTCAATTCAACAATAATTGCTAAGATTATCATCGCAAGAAGATAATGTGAATAGTTTGAAGCGCTAAACAAAAGCAGAACCATTGTTAACCAATCAATTGTTACAAGCGATTCTTCTCTTATTTGTCTTTTGAAAACGCATTCTTCTTCTTCATCAGCTTCTTCATCCTTTTTCCTCCGTTTTCTTCTTCTTCTCCTCACAGTCGATCACCGGACGACAGCTGATCGGTCGGTCGGTCGTTCTTTCGTCCTTTCTTACTTCTTCTTGGGCGTTGGTGGCAGAGACTTCATCACTGACCTCGGTCGACTGACCACTGGAGGAGGAAATGGAGGAGGTGTCCCTGATCCACTTCCTCCTCCACTTCCTCCTCCATTTAATCCTCCACTTCCTGCTCCTGTGATTCGGTTCTCGGTTCTCGACTGAAAAAAAACACCGAACAACAATGATTATGAATCATGCATGGACGATTTCGATGTTTCAGTCAGTCACAGATCAGTCGGTCATTTAGAACACACTGGAGAGGCGGATAGACGAACTGTTAGAAAGCTGACGAAGAGGGAGTTACAGTAATCAATTCGGGAGCAAACGAAGGCGTGGATTAATTATCGAGGTAAAGCGATAGAGAGAGAAAGAGAGACAGCGACAGACAGAGAGCGAGAGAGAGAAAGAGAGACAGCGACAGACAGAGAGCGAGAGAGAGAGAGCGATAGAGAGAGAGAAAGAGAGACAGCGACAGACAGAGAGAGAGCGAGAGAAAAGAAAAAAAAGAGACAGAGACAGACAGACAGAGAGAGAGCGAGAGAGAGAAAGAGAGACAGAGACAGAGAGAGAGCGAGAGAGAGAGAGAGCGAGAGGGAGAAAGCATGCAGGGGGAAAGAGAAGGAGGAGGAGGAGGAGGAGGAGACAGAGCGTCGTACTATACTCTAAATCGGTCATTTGTTGGTCACTTAGAACGGACTGAATCGGACGGATGGACAAAATGACTTAATGACAGTGGACACTGCAGCAGGATGGACAAAATGACTTAATGACAGTGGACACTGCAGCAGGATGGACAAAATGACTTAATGACAGTGGACACTGCATCAGGATGGACAAAATGACTTAATGACAGTGGACACTGCAGCAGGATGGACAAAATGACTTAATGACAGTGGACACTGCAGCAGGATGGACAAAATGACCTAATGACAGTGGACACTGCAGCAGGATGGACAAAATGACTTAATGACAGTGGGCACTGCAGCAGGATGGACAAAATGACTTAATGACAGTGGACACTGCAGCAGACTGACCTTGCTGCGTTCTCTGGCCTGAGCAGAAGCAGCAGCAGCAGCAGCAGTTGATGCTGATGCTGATGCCAATGCGGCTGACGGTCTTCTCCCAGATGAGGATCCAGATGAGGTTGCTTTGCGTTGTTCACTGCTCATCGATGGTCGTCTCTCGAAGACGGACAGACGATCAGAGATACCGGAAACGGAAGGTCTTCGTGGTCTCTGGCTGACTGGTTCGACCGGGGTCCTTGACCCACTGCCGCCCTCTGACGACGAACCTCCTCCTGCTCCTTTGGCCCCGTGGTGAGGCGCCATCGAAGTTGCTTCAACCGCTGCTGCTCTCACTCTTTGCGCAAACATCAACGTTGACATCGTTTCTGAAGCTCTCTTCTCCACCGAAGCGATGTGAACGAGCAACGAAGTCGACGAATTATTCGATCCAGCTGATCGCAACAGACAACAACAACAACATCAGCAACAATAGCAACAACAATGACAACAACAACAACATCAGCAACAACAATAACAACAACAACAACAACAACAATAACAACAACAACATCAGCAACATCAATTATATCGGTTGCACCAGTCAGGCAACACACAGCAACGGGTTTTGTTAGCGAATGCACCGCTTACAAAGTGACCGGCTTCGCTATGATCCGTCCAGCCGTGCTTCACTTCAGCTGTTGGTCATTTGTTGTCATTTAGACATTAATGGATTTTCAACGCTGGCTTCATAGTCAGTGAGATTCGGTTGACCAAAGAAAGAAATCGGCAGATAGTGTCTTCCTCCTCCTCCTCCTCTTCCTCCTCCTCCTCCTCTTCCTCCTCCTCATACTTTTCCTCCTCTTCCTCCTCTTCCTCCTCTTCCTCCTCTTCCTTCTCTTCCTCCTCCTCTTCCTCCGCAGTCATTCAACCATGGTTCATTCAACCGATTGATTTATTGTCCTCTTCTTTCTCCCTCCTACTCCTTTGTAATCCTCTTCCTACTCCTTTGTAATCCTCTTCCTACTCCTTTGTAATCCTCTTCCTACTCCTTTGTAATCCTCTTCCTACTCCTTTGTAATCCTCTTCCTACTCCTTTGTAATCCTCTTCCTACTCCTTTGTAATCCTCTTCCTACTCCTTTGTAATCCTCTTCCTACTCCTTTGTAATCCTCTTCCTACTCCTTTGTAATCCTCTTCCTACTCCTTTGTAATCCTCTTCCTACTCCTTTGTAATCCTCTTCCTACTCCTTTGTAATCCTCTTCCTACTCCTTTGTAATCCTCTTCCTACTCCTTTGTAATCCTCTTCCTACTCCTTTGTAATCCTTTTCCTACTCCTTTGTAATCCTCTTCCTACTCCTTTGTAATCCTCTTCCTACTCCTTTGTAATACTCTTCCTACTCCTTTGTAATCCTCTTCCTACTCCTTTGTAATCCTCTTCCTACTCCTTTGTAATCCTCTTCCTACTCCTTTGTAATCCTCTTCCTACTCCTTTGTAATCCTCTTCCTACTCCTTTGTAATCCTCTTCCTACTCCTTTGTAATCCTCTTCCTACTCCTTTGTAATCCTCTTCCTACTCCTTTGTAATCCTCTTCCTACTCCTTTGTAATCCTCTTCCTACTCCTTTGTAATCCTCTTCCTACTCCTTTGTAATCCTCTTCCTACTCCTTTGTAATCCTCTTCCTACTCCTTTGTAATCCTTTTCCTACTCCTTTGTAATCCTCTTCCTACTCCTTTGTAATCCTCTTCCTACTCCTTTGTAATCCTCTTCCTACTCCTTTGTAATCCTCTTCCTACTCCTTTGTAATCCTTTTCCTACTCCTTTGTAATCCTCTTCCTACTCCTTTGTAATCCTCTTCCTACTCCTTTGTAATCCTCTTCCTACTCCTTTGTAATTCTCTTCCTACTCCTTTGTAATCCTCTTCCTACTCCTTTGTAATCCTCTTCCTACTCCTTTGTAATCCTCTTCCTACTCCTTTGTAATCCTCTTCCTGCTCCTTTGTAATCCTCTTCCTACTCTTTTGTAATCCTCTTCCTGCTCCTTTGTAATCCTCTTCCTACTCCTTTGTAAACCTCTTCCTACTCCTTTGTAATCCTCTTCCTACTCCTTTGTAATCCTCTTCCTACTCCTTTGTAATCCTCTTCCTACTCCTTTGTAATCCTCTTCCTACTCCTTTGTAATCCTCTTCCTACTCCTTTGTAATCTTCTTCCTACTCCTTTGTAATCCTCTTCCTACTCCTTTGTAATCCTCTTCCTACTCCTTTGTAATCCTCTTCCTACTCCTTTGTAATCCTCTTCCTACTCCTTTGTAATCCTCTTCCTACTCCTTTGTAATCCTCTTCCTACTCCTTTGTAATCCTCTTCCTACTCCTTTGTAATCCTCTTCCTACTCCTTTGTAAACCTCTTCCTACTCCTTTGTAATCCTCTTCCTACTCCTTTGTAATCCTCTTCCTACTCCTTTGTAATCCTCTTCCTACTCCTTTGTAATCCTCTTCCTACTCCTTTGTAATCCTCTTCCTACTTCTTTGTAATCCTTTTCCTACTCCTTTGTAATCCTCTTCCTACTCCTTTGTAATCCTCTTCCTACTCCTTTGTAATCCTCTTCCTACTCCTTTGTAATCCTCTTCCTACTCCTTTGTAATTCTCTTCCTACTCCTTTGTAATCTTCTTCCTACTCCTTTGTAATCCTCTTCCTACTCCTTTGTAATCCTCTTCCTACCCCTTTTCTTCCTCCTCCTCTTGCTTAAATTGCTTCTACTCCACCTTATCCTTTTTCTCCCCTTCGTCCTCCTTCTCCTTCTTCTCCTCCTTCTCCTCCTCTTCCTCTTTCTCCTCTTCCTTCTCCTCCTCCTCCTTCTCTGAAATCTCCAAAATGACAGTATTTCATCTTCAAACATTAGTTGCAGATGTAAACTAACGCAAAGATGGTCAATTATAATCATCCAGAGATTAATTATAATAATATTATTATAATGCAAATGCGTTTGACTGCAATGTTATTGCAGGTGTATGATGATGATGATGATGATGGCATTGACAACCAACCAACGGATTCACAGACTCACAGATATGCAGAGAGGTAGAGAGAGGTAGAGAGAGGTAGAGAGAAGACAGGTGTGCGACTCACTGAATGCATCCTGAAGCAGGTGTGTCAACTTGGATGATCTGAATGGAACGTGAGTTTGTCTGGCGAGCAGAGCGTAGAGCACGTCTCCGAGACAAGTCAGAGATTTGTTGATGCTCTGCGCCTCCTTGAATCTCGCGGCGTCCACTCCAGTCTTCTCGATTCGCTCGGATCCGGCCAGATCGACCAGAGTCACACGACCTGCAATACCAGATCAATTATATACAAAGATCGACACATATATCAATACAAAGCTCAATACACAAAGATATCAATACAGAGATCAATACAGAAATATCAATACGAAGATCAATACAGAGATATCAATACGAAGATCAATACAGAGATCAATACAAAGATCAATACAAAGATCAATACATAGATCAACATAAAGTTCAATACACAAAGATCAATACAGAGATATCAATACGAAGATCAATACAGAGATCAACATAAAGTTAAATACACAAAGATCATTACAAAGATCAATACATAGATCAATACAAAGATCAATACATAGATCAACATAAAGATCAATACACAGAGATCAATACAGAGATATCAATACAGAGATATCAATACAGAGATATCAATACAGAGATCAATCGGATCTTACCTATTTGATCATCTTCTATTAACGAGCCAGCATGGCGTTTAAGCTGGCACTTCTTCACTTTCATACACGAAATCATTCTGAGACTAAGAAGGTCGGAGAGGATGATTTCTAATATTGATTTATAATCAGCAACAGATTAGAAAGAAGACTGACGATTACAGTAGATGTGAGATTAGATTCTTTTGCCCGACAAAGTTAAAGTGTAATCTCTCAGGAATTTCTAAGAAATCTCCGAATCTGAGCTCGGTTATAATTATCTGTTATTGTTATTATTAATATTAATACTATTGTTATATTTATAATAATAATTATTATTATAATAAGTTGGGCCGCCATGGTTTCGCTGTTTCGGGCGATTCAAGAGCCTTCCCCTTCCAGTGGCTTTCAATCTGCACACAGCGTTTTAACGCATTTGCTTTTAGAGATACCTTTAATAAGAATGACAATAATAATAATAATTAGGTCTATTATTGTTATTAATACTAATGCT
This sequence comes from Lumbricus rubellus, assembly GCA_945859605.1. NCBI lineage: Eukaryota > Metazoa > Annelida > Clitellata > Crassiclitellata > Lumbricidae > Lumbricus > Lumbricus rubellus. The sequence continues at coordinate 597,625 of OX243813.1, forward strand.
AATATTTATTATAATAAAAATTATAATAATAATAATAATAATAATAATAATAATAATAATAATAATAATAATAATAAATGTGTCTCATGAATCGCAAGACGTCAGTCGAAGTCGAAGTCGAAGTCAAAGTCGAAGTCGAAGTCGAAATCGAAGTCGTAGTCGAAGTCGAAGTCGTAGTCGAAGTCGAAGTCGAAGTCGCATACAAAGAGATGACGACGACGACGACGTAAAATATGATAATGATAATGATAATGATAATGATAATAGAATGAAGGAAGAAGAGGCAGTGGTGGGGGACGAAGAAGGGTCTCTCAGCATCCAATCAATTCTTCTTTGTGACCGGCTTCGCTATGATCCGTCCAGCCGTACGGCACTTTTAGAAGAAACTTTCTAAGAAATGAAGTTAAGCGCTTCTCAAGTGACCTGCAGACGAGGCACACAATAATCTGTGGAGACAATAGGATGAGTGGCGCAATAAACAATGGTCTTAAATCAATTGTTCTATGTCAGAAAAGTCAGTCGTCAACATCAGTTGATGCAGCTCAGTTATGAATGGTCTTCCCTTTCGTCAGTAGGGCACTGACTGCCATAACGTACAGTCGTACAAAGATCTGCGTAAATAAACGCCAAGCAGTCGGTGCATCGTCATTGTAACTTCGCTTTTTTGTCTGCAGCAGTTGATAGAACTGACCGCAACAATTATTGTTGTTTCTCTTCTCCTTCATTCTATTCGCTCCAATGACGTTGATGGTGATGATGAGATGCGAACGAGATGAACGGTCGGCTGCTGATGCTGCTGATGATGCTGTTGATGATGATGCTGATGATGACGATGATGCTGACACCTGTTTGCTACATCTGTTGTTCTGGCCTCTCTTCAGAATCTGCAGCAGACAAGACAAAAGACATTCATCAAATCAGACATTGCTCAGATTCTGTCCATAGAACAACGACGACGACGACGACGATGATGACGACGACGACGATGACGACGATGAAGACGATGACGACGATGATGACGACGACGACGATGATGACGACAACGACGATGACGACAACGATGGCGATGACGACGACAACGACGACGACGACGATGATGACAACGACGATGATGACAACGAGGACGATGACGATGACGACGACGATGACGACGACGACGATGATGACGACGACGATGATGACAACGACGACGACGATGACGACGACGATGACGACGACGATGACGACGACGACGTTAGACTATGTTGAGACAGGAAATGAAAAGCAGACGAGAGAAGAAAAGTTTTTTCTGCCGAAGAATTCGCCTCAAAGTAAGAATTATGTCGATGATCGTGGATTGAGGTTGTAATCGCCTGGAGAGATTGGGTCTTTGGTGGAATTGGTCGGAGAGGGTGGGAAGGGTTTGGGAGGGGGTGGGAAGAGGGTGGGAAGGGGTTTGAAGGGGGTGGGAAGAGGGTGGGAAGGGATTGGAAGGGGGTGGAAACAAACAGACGAGGAAGAAGACATTTTGTTTTAATCAGTATTAAATGCCCTGCAGCGGTGCGTTGGCTCATAATGTCTAATGAGAAATAAAAGCCATGACGTCTGATTCGCCTTAGTTTCAACAGGACTTTAACTAAATCATGACCGCCATCTTAATCATGACCGCCATTTTAATCATGATCCCCATCTTAATCATGACCTCATCTTAATCATGACCTCATCTTAATCATGAACTCATCTTAATCGTGACCGCCATTTTAATCAGACCTCATCTTAATCATGGGACCATATTAATCTAATCAACTGTTGAAAATGTTTAAAGTGCCACACAAGTGGTTTGCTTGTTTCGATATTTAGATTACAGTGACCAATGCTTCAACGATCCATTCCAACGTATAATAGATCTACATCAGGCATTGTTCTTATTGTTATTCGTGATCGTCACGTGACTTTCCTGCAGAGTCTTTCCATTCCAAATGAACATTATTGCGGATCGAAATGCTTTATGGCATATTCTCATCAGGCATTGTTCATTCCTTTCCATTGCAGCATTAATTAAAAAGAGCGTCTGTCACCCGAATTGAGGAATTATCTTATCTTATCTGACAATTTATAAAGCGCTTCTTGCAGCAAGAGCCTTTCAGAAGCGCTCCCAGTGCGTTCATCTTCGAGAAAAAAGGCAAGTTTTTAGACGAGAAAAAGACGAGGATACACTACCAGAGAGGATGGCAGAGCGAACTGATGGGGGAAGCCCATTCCATAGGGAGGGACCAATGCAGGCAAATGATCTGGATTGCGCCATGGCGGTCCTGACTCGCGGGACAAAGAGGTCAAGCCGATCAGAGGACCTAAGAGGACGCAGCGAAGTGGCAGAAAGGGGGCGAAGTATCTGATCACACAGATACTTCGGAGCAAGACCCATTTATAGTAATTGCTACCTAGGCATATGAAACTCGTAAGACTTCAACAATAATTATTAATAGCCTAGACCTAAGCGAATCGTTCGTAAATGTTTTGGCACAAACGTAAGCCCTATAATTATGATCCAATCACGATTTCCGATAAATTCAGAAAGAAGAGAAGTCATTTGAGTTCTTACTTTTGCGGCATCGGATCCCGATTCGATGTGGATAGAAGTCAGACCTGCGATGATCGCTGCACCTCCGTCGCAACTTGGTTTCATTTCGACTTTCTGATTTGAAAGATCGGAACTCAAAAGGTCTCTTGCGTGCGGAACAAAAACGACGATCGAGTTAATTCAGATTTAGAGTTTAATGCCAATACAATGGAATTAGGACCATAGCCGACTAGATAGATGGCCTATTATAGACTTACTCTATTCGTTTGTTTGTAACAAGCACTCGAAGTCGCAAATAGCCTATTAAATAAATGATAGAATTACGAGTAGGCCTATCAACGCCGCAAATATATTAATTTAACACGCAATTTAATTGGTGAAGTTAGCAAATGAATTCAAATAAAACAAACAAATAAAGCAAAAGTTTCACTGAAAACGAGTTAAGGTAATCATAATAAATTATCATTTCAAAACAAAGCATTGCAAAGAACAGTGTCGTCAGAGACACAAAAACAGTAAGTTAGCTGATGAAATGGAGGCCATTTCGGATGCGTTGCTGCATTGCTGTGCTATAGGCTACATGTAGGCTACTGGTCTGGAGTAGCGCTTAATTAATTAAGAAATGGAATTAGTTTTGTGATGACGACGTCGACGAATGAACTGAATTGCGTTCAGTCGTCATAAAAAGTCGATGAAACAGCGGAGACTGCAAGGAGACTAAAGGTGACCTAGCGCCGGCCGAGAAGATCCAATAAGATGAACATCAGCTTAGAGGCTTAGAGAGGAACGGAGGATGAGAGGAGGCAGAGAGAGAGAGACAGACAGACAGACAGACAGACAGACAGACAGACAGACAGACAGACAGAAAGAGCAAGAGAGAGACACACACGCGACGGTGTTCGTGCTGTCCAACTCTAAAGATGCATGATGGGATTGAATGGACCGTCGTCAGATGATGTTCCACGTGATCAGCAGCGGATGTTGATCGGATCATCAATTGGTGAAACGATGTGGATTGATGGATTGATGGATTGATAGATTGATGGATTGATGGATTGGTGGATTGATGGATTGATGGATTGATGGATTGATGGATTGATGGAGATGGAGAGGAGTTCGACGACGGATGGTGTATGGAGATGGAAGGAGGCATTGGAATGGAGTGGCATTGGAATGGGTGTGATGAGAAATGGTATATTATTCTATCGGTTTAGAGGGGTGGCATAGATGGGGAAAACGGGTTGTGGAGATGAGTAGATGGAAAGAGTTGGGGTTGTTTAGAGATGGATTGGTTGTATTTATTTGTTACCAGACACAGCAGCGGTCGATTGGATTTCTCCGGTCTGAATGACATTGTAAGTCGGATGGATGATGTTTGCTGAATTTGAGAAAAAAGAGAAGAGGCGGAAGAGAGATTTTACGACATCGATGAATAATTATAATAATAACTTCAGCTGATAACTAAATAACTAAACAGCTGATTACAAGCGACATCTTCCACCCTCCCTCTCTCCCTCTCTCCCTCTCTCTCCCTATCTCCCGTCGCTCACTCTTTCTCTCTCTCATTATCTCTGTCTCTCATTCTCTTTGTACCTCTGCTTCTCCTCATGCGTTATACCAGTTCCTCTTTTCGTCGAAGAATCCTCTCTGCTTAGAGCCACATGCAAGCAACAAATTACCACACGGACAGGCAGAGACAGACATGGAGGCAGGAAGGGAGGGGGATGGAGGGAGAGAGGGTGAGAGGGAGAGAGGGAGAGAGGGTGAGAGGGAGAGAGGGAGAGATGGAGAGAGGTAGAGAGGGGGAGAGGGAGAAAGGGAGTGAGGGAGAGAGGGAGAGAAGGAATATAGAGACAGAGAGACAGAGACAGAGAGGTATGAAGCTGACCTGATGGTTTCGTTGTATATTTCGATGATGCTCATCGTCAGCTGGCATCCGTCCTCTCCATCTCCATCCGCTGCTGCTGCTGTTGCTGCTGCTGCTGCTGTTGCTGTTGCTGCTGCTGCTGCTGCTGCTGCTGTCGTTCTGCGTCTCTCGATTTCGTCGAAGAGCAAAGCAATTGTTCTCTGGACGATTCCTGGATTCTCTGCTGTCCCCTGCAGAGCAGAACAGAAACAAACAAAGCCGACATATGTCATACTTCTGCCCACTTCTCTCACCCTATATATAGACACACAACGACGACGACGACGACGACGATGACGACGACGAGTCATTGTTGCAATCTCTATTATTACAGAGTATACGATCTATAACATCGTCATTGCATGGCATGTCACTTTTGTGAAGATGCTTTACAGTAGAAACCGTCAGCGCAAAAAATAATGCTGATCGTATGTGTATGGCAAATGCATTGCAACTGCTTTTAAGCAACACCCAACTACACGCAGAAAATCACTGCTCCAGATTCGTGACTATAATAAAGGTCATCAGTTTCAGTTGTGTTGGCATACGCAACTCTGGAGCAATGGAGCCATGACACTTCTGCCATTCCTTTAATATGAATATCATGAATAACATGAATATCACGAATAACATGAATATCATGAATAACATGAATATCATGAATAACATGAATATCATGAATAACATGAATATCATGAATAACATGAATATCATGAATAACATGAATATCATGAATAACATGAAGTTCTAAGCTACAAATTAAATTGAAGGTCAACCTCGTTTTACAAGTAGGCCTACTTAAGTGATGACGATTAAATTTTCCATTCATTATTATTCTTTATTGATTCAATCTGACAAACCGCAGAACGATTACAGGTACAGGTTATACGAAATACGGTCCACTATAGCACGACACGCAGGTCGGCTTTACAGCAGTGGGTTCGGCTTAACACTAATGGCCTAAGTGCTGGATCACTCCTGGTTAGGCTAAGCCAGAAGTGGGAGGGGCTATCTTATTTTCAGCAGAACCCGAATCAAGCAACACAACAGCAAAGCGCCAATGGCAGCTAACAGAAACTTTTATAAATTAATGCCCTGTGTGGGGCTCGAACCCGGGTCGCATGGATGACTCTCAGTTTAACGACCAGCGCTCTCTCAACTGAGATACGGACTCCCCCCCGCCCCAATCTAAAAAGACAAAACAATTGTCGACTCAAAGGAATTATATGATAAGTCATCGATATGAGCTTCTAGGCTATACATTGGATAATCTCCATCTAGAAAACGAGGGAACCAATTGCCATGAGTTTAATGTCCGCCATTATTACCACGCCTCCCCTCCACTCAAATTCATTACAGCAATTTCAAGACGTAAATCCGCGCATCCCGGAAACAGGCTCTCACCAAATCGGGTGATTATAGCCTACATTGTATTTGTCTGCCGGTCATTAAAGAGTTAAATAAAGAGTGTGACATTCAGTGCTTGGGGCAAGAGACGCGTTGTGTTGGAATGGGAGGAAAGATGTAATCTTAGACTAAATAAGAAGAAGAAGTAGAAGACATTTGTGAGATGGTCATCAAGCGGTCGTGGGAACGAGCAGAATATGTAATTACCCCACTGCAGGATTGACTAGAGAGAAACCTTTAGAGTAAGAGATGGTGTTTGGTGTAAAGAGGTTATGATGTGGCAGTGTGTGGACTCCCTCTGTGTCACGTCACAAAATGGTATACGGTATACGTCATAGGTTCCATATGTATGGCAGAGTCTACCTGGATGGTGAATGTCTACCTGGATTGTGAATATCTACCTGGATGGTGTATATCTACCTGGATTGTGAATGTCTACCTGGATGGTGTATGTCTACCTGGATTGTGTATGTCTACCTGGATTGTGTATGTCTACCTGGATGGTGTATGTCTACCTGGATTGTGAATGTCTACCTGGATTGTGAATGTCTACCTGGATGGTGTATGTCTTTCCAGATCCAGTTTCTCCATAAGCGATCACGTTGACCGTTTGTCCATCAAGGCAGGAGACCAGCTGACCCCTCAGGTCGTCGATGACCTAAACAGCGACACAGATGATTCGTCAGTCGTTTCTGGGTCAAGTCAGCCACTGACCCAATTCCAGTTATCCTAATAACTATGTCTTCATAATAATTATGGCAGCCTCCTTCCTCAGAGTCAAAATGAGGCAGATAGCAAGCAGTCTGTGCTTTCCGTTCAAGATATATATGCTTAGCATACTAATCATTCAATGCCAACATACCTCGTCATCATCATCATAGTCATGCTCATCATCATCATCATCATCATCATCATCGTCGTCATTATCATAGTCATACTCATAATAATCATAGTCATCATCATCGTCATCGACATCGTCGTCGACGTCATTATCATCATGAGAGAGAGCGAGAGAGAGAGAGAGAGAGAGAGAGAGAGAGAGAGAGAGAGAGAGAGAGAGAGAGAGAGATACAGAGGCAGAGACAGAGACGCAGAGGAGTGTTTTCTTTGTCTGATATTGTCTCTGTAATCATCTTCTTCGTCTTCTTCTGCTGACCCTTTGTTGAGAGTCGTCTGTGGATGGGATGATGTCATCGACTTCAAAGATCTTCATTCGTCCTCTGTACATCAACTGAACCACAGACGATGATGATGGCGACGATGATGATGATGATGGCGACGACGATGATGGCGACGACGATGATGATGATGGTTCGGTTGGTTCGGTGGTCGTCTTCGTTGGAAAGACGCATTCCACTTGACCTTGTTCGTCCTTCAACGTTGGTCTCACTCGACACAAAACTCGAATCCCTATAAACAACAACAACAAACCAACACAACAGATCTTCAACAATGTCTCACGACACAATACATGTATCTTGTATCTTGTTGTGAAAACATTATAATTAATTATCCACGTCACTCACTTCCACCGAAAGTTTGACATCAATCTCTCGTCCTCCTTTCCAACTACAATCTCTCCATCTCATCTTCTCTCTCTCTCTCCCTCTCTCCCTCACTCCCTCTCTCCCTCTCTCCCTCTCTCCCTCTCTCTCTCTCTCTCTCTCTCTCTCTCACACTCTATCTCTGTTTCTCGTAGTCTATCCCTTTCTGTCTGTCCCTGTATGTCTCTGCCTCTGCCTCTGCCTCTGCCTCTGTCTTTGTCTTCGTCTCTATTTCATACTGAATCCTTTTCTCCATCGGCTGCCTTGGAAGTAGGAAGAGAAGGAAGAAGAGGAGGAGAAAGAGGGTAATGTGGGAGCGGGGCGGTGGTAGACACAGAGCTGCAGTGCTTCTCTTGAATACCTCTGACTTCTGTTTCCATTTTGTCTTTGGAAGAAATCTTTCTGTCGTCCTCTACGCCGTCCTCAAGGTCAAGACCGGCGACTCCTCGATGCTTTGAGCTGCTCACTTCCGGTCCATCATCAACAGTCGTCGTCGTCGTCCATCCTTTGCCGCCATCATCATCATCATCAGCTGCTGCTTGATTGAAGACTGACTGAGGCAACCGACTGATCTCATCCAACAGTTTTCTCTCGTATGCGGTTGCTATGGTGACAGCATCATCTTCATCAGCCGACATCAAAGACGACGACGGATGCTGATGCTGCTGCTGCTGCTGCTGCTGGTCTTTGGAGTCTGTCGACAGGTGGCTGTGATGCTTAGCTGCAGCATCAGCTGGTGACTGTGAGGATGAGGATGCTGAGGATGCTGAGGATGCTGAGGATGCTGGTCCCTGCTTTGTTTGATTCTGTCTTTCTTTTAGCATCGGATTATGATCATCGGATTTTGTCTTCGAATCCACTTCATTCTTCTTCTTCTTCTTTCGCGATTCATATTGTTGAACGGTCGATGCCACAGTATTCCGATGGACGATCGACTCCACTTCCACTCCTCCTCCTCCTCCTCCTCCACTTCCTTTTCCTCCCAGTCCTCCTCCTCCTCCTCCACTTCCTTTTCCTCCCAGTCCTCCTCCTCCTCCTCCTCCTCCTCCTCCTCCACCTCTTGCAAACGCCGGCTGCTGCTGCTGCTGCTGCTGGCGGAGTTGGTCCAAGGCTTGCTTGAGTTGCTTCTGAAGTTCAACGTTCTCCGTCTCCAGCTTTGTTACTCGTTTCTCCGAATCCGTTCCATGAACGATACTCTGCAACCGATACAAAACACATTGTCGTTGTTGTCGTCGTTGTTGTCGTCGTCGTCGGCGTTTAGTATACGTGATCAAAACGGGATTCATGAATTATGCCGGGATGATGATGATGATGATGATGATGATGATGATGATGATGATGATGATGATGATGATGATGATGATGATGATGATGGTGATGATGATGAAATCATTAAAGAGTTTTATATAGCGCCCGTTTTTATCAGAAGCGATCCAACGTTATGATGTAGACCAGGGGTGTCAAAGAGCTGGCCCGCGGGCCATTTCTGGCCCGCCGACGATTTTTTTTGGGCCCGCGGAGCCTTCCCAGAAGATTACAAAATTAGAGGATAAAAGTTCAATTTTTTTTATTTTACAGTCAGCGCAAAATATCTTGCAAATCTTCATGGTTTATTGTATGTAAACCTATATAGATAGGCCTATCCGTTTAGAGTATGACTCCATTTTAAATGGATTGATAGAAACAAAAGACACATTGCTACAGGAGCTTCGACACCCTGGCCCGCCACTAGTTAGAAAATGTTCACACTGGCCCGCCACTAAAAAAGGTTTTTTCGAACTGACCATCGAACTGACCAGTAGCATACTGCGACCAGATGAAAACCGACAACGTCTAGATGTCGCTAGAGATTTGATTAGATTTGATTAGATTAGATTGCATATGTTAAGATTAGATTGGTTGTATATGATTGTTGAAGATGATAATTAAATGATTAGAGATGAGATTAAAAATTATACTTTTGAAGATCGCAGTTGAACGATTTGTTCTTCGAGATGGATTTTCTCGTCATGAAGAAATGAATTCTGCTTCTTCATCGACTCCAGCTCATCAAGATGACGACACCTGATGACGTCACACGTGGTGGAGGAGGAGGAGGATGAGGAGTGAGGAGAGGAGGAGATGGATGATGGGAGGAATGGTCGTTTCATGTCGTCCGATGATTCAGTGGTGGATGAGGATGAGGATGAGGAGGAGCCAGTGGTGATGGTGGTTGCTGCAGAAGAGTCTTTAGGTAAACGGTTGAAGTCGAACTTAGAATTATTGAGGAATGAAGATGCGATGTCTTGTTCTACAGAACAACAATTCAACAGAATCAGATTATCTGTCTTATCCATACCTATCTACCTACCTAACTACCTACCTACCTACTTACCTATCTACCTACCTACCTACCTACCTACCTACCTACCTACTTTCGATCTATCGAACTCCTGCAGCTGCAGCTGCCAAACGTCACCTGCAGCAAAAAGATTAGTAAGAGCGGCCGACTATTAAAGACAAACAACGCATGATAATTCGGATGAGTTGATGACAAATAAAAAAGAAAACACGGCTAGAAAAGCCGAACAAATTAAAACAGAACTTTATAATGCAGTTCAAGAGTAAACTTTGAACAGCTGTAGTGCATCATATTTGAGAGAGGTGCATTCAGCAGATCTTTAAAAAAAACTTGTGTAACGCCTTTAGAAGAACTTTGAGAAAGCGCTGCCTCTGGCTGTGAATAATGTGAGTCGGGTCAAGACTCAAGAGCATGGTGTTAGTGCGCAAGTAGAATATATTTTTAGTTGTTGACAGTAGAAGA
>OX243813.1:610344-612844 GCA_945859605.1 Lumbricus rubellus
ACAATGTGTACACATGATATAAATGTATATCATATAATAATATACAGTTGAACATACAATCATGTACATTGTACAATGTGTACATATGACATTATTTATCATATTATAATATGCCGTTGAACATACATTCATGTACGTTGTGTGTGCACACATGATATAAATGTATATCATATAATAATATGCCGTTGAACATACAATCGTGTACATTGTACAATGTGTAGGCTACATGACATTATATATCATATTATAATATACCATTGAACGTACAATCGTGTACATTGTACAATGTGTAGGCTACATGACATCTCGTAGCTACAGACTGTAGCTCTTCAATGAATCTCGTTTCACAGCCGATGTCATTTCAGACAAGACTATATTTTATGATCAGCGGCAACTTACATCGCATCATGAGTTGTGGCCAATTTCTCTTTCAGCGCTTCAATCGTCTGTCTGTCTGTCTGTCGGTCGTTCGGAGGTGGGGTGATGGGGTTAGGGGTGGGGTGGGGGTGTGGTGGGGGGTAGGGCGTAAAAGAAGCAAAGGAAGGCATTCAAGAAGAACTGAGGACGAACGAGCGAGAAAAGGGAAGGTGACATGTTTGTGAGGCGGATGAGATACATGTACGTCTCTTCATATATACATTTATGATGATATGTTGATATATATCATCATCATCATCATCATCATTACGGTCCATGGGCTCAGTGCCCGTTGGTGTCAATCGCATGTTTCACCGTCAGTCTCCACTTGTCTCTCTCCTGTGCCATTCTGCTCAGTTTGTATATCTCCATTTCGCACCAATCTGTAATGTCGTCCAGCCATTCCCTACACGGTCTTCCCCTAATCCCCGTTCCGTCCATCATCCCAAAGATAGTTTGCTTGACGAGTCTCTCATTTCCCATTCTGCACACATGTCCAAAAAAATTTAGTTTTCTTTCCATTATTATTTGCTTGATGTTTTTCTTATTTCCTACTCGTGCGCGCACCTCCACATTTGTTATTTTCTGCTCCCATCTGATGTGTAATATCCTCCTGTAGCATCTCATCTCAAATGCCAATAGTTTGTTTGTATCCCGCTTACGTAGAGTCCAGGTTTCGCATGCATATAGTAGTATGCTAAATATGCACGTTTTTATAATTTCTATTTTGGTTTTTATGCTGATTTCACGACTTCTCCATAGATTCCCGAATGCCGCCAATGCTCCTGCTGCCTTCGCTATCCTTCTGCCGATCTCCTTTCCGCAGTCATTATCCCATGTCAACAGACTTCCAAGGTAGACAAATTCTTCCACGTTCTCCAGATCCTCCCCGTTGACTTCGATTGATGTCCTTTTAGTCTTTTCGCCAAAGGTCATTGTTTTGGTTTTGCTATGGTTTATTTTCAGGCCTACCTCCTCTCCTTCACTGCATAAGATATTTAAATTTTCCTGTATGTTCTTGATGTCATCTTCTATTAGGTCAATATCGTCTGCGAATATGAGATTGTTGATCAGTGTTCCGTGCATGGAAATCCCGGTTTTTCTTTCCCTGATCTTTTCCATGACTCTTTCTAAGTATGTAATGAATTCAGTGGGGGAGATAGGATCTCCCTGTTTGGCGCCCACTGAGATTTTAAACCAATTACCAATTTCCCCATCCCCACCCACTCTAATTGCTGATTTAGCCTCTGTGCATGCGCAGTGGAGCAGTTGTGTTAGCCTTCTTCCAACTCCAAATGACCTGAGTATCGCTTGAAGTATGTCGTGCCTCACAGAGTCAAATGCTTTTTGAAAGTCAATGAAGCAATTGTATATTAATTTTTCCTTCCTTTTCGCTTTTTCCCCTATGAGCCTATATATCATATCATATCATATTATATTATATATATATTATATATATCATACATGTATGATGATATGTTGCATCGCGGCGGCGGCGGCGCTCAATTAGCCAAACGCATACTTGTCAGCTCCCTCCAGCTTGTCCTGCCCTCACCCCCCCCCCCCACCCCCCAACAACCTGTACACATCCCAGACTCTCAACTCTACCCACCAATCTCCATGACAACCAACCGACATATTATATCTATGACAAAACGTGAGAGAAGAAAGATTTCTCTTCAGACGATCGGATCGATCGAGATTCGAGAGGTGCATCTTGGGAATTCAGGCAGAAAGAGAAGAAAACAAATAATCTTTTCAATTCCTCAATCGAACTCTCTCTCTCTCTCTCTCTCTCTCTCTCTCTGTCTGTCTCTCTCTCTCTCTCTCTCTCTCTCTCTGCATCTCTCTCTCTCTGTCTGCATCTCTCTCTCTCTTTCTCTCTCTCTCTCTCTGTCTGCATCTCTCTGTCTCTCTCTATCTGTCTGCATCTCTCTCTCTCTCTCTTCTCTCTCTCTCTCTGTATATCTCTCTCTTTGTCTGCACATCTCTTGCTATTTGCACGGATCTGCAGCTTCAACACTTCTTTCCATCTGTCTCTATGATTTTATTATGTTCGCCTTCATTCGGCACTTTGCTCTAG
>OX243813.1:617844-625344 GCA_945859605.1 Lumbricus rubellus
GTTCCACTTAACCCAAAGTCATAAGAAGCATGTTCCGCTGTTTCTTCGTCTAGAATGGAACCAACATGGCTGCCTGTTGTTCCGTTACTATAAGTTGACAGACCAATTCTCCCCAGCAGTCCACTTCTTGTGGGTGTCGTCGTCAATGATGACGACGACGACGATGATGATGCTCCCCCTATGATGATTGGCCCAGGGGAGTCGTACCTTGCGTACCCCCTTCCTCCAACGTCTCCTCCCAACAAACCGAGTCTTCCGAGGTCTAACTTTGGAAATCCTCTTCCAGCGTCAAACGATTCTGGAGTCAACGTCGGAGTCTCTGCACCGAGATCTAGTTTTGCGAATCGGTTGCGATCGTATCTTCCAGCCCTCGCTCCCACCACCACCGCCACTCCACCTCCCCCTCCTCCCATTCCATCGTATCCTCCTCCCATTCCTCCTCCATCCGTCCTATTCGACCTTCGACTGAAGAGACTCGACCTCCCTCCAACCATGTTGAATCGGTTCTCCATCTGCCGAACTAATTAATAACAACGACATCATCATTATCATCATTATTACAACTAGCCTCATCATCATCTCCACCACCATCATCATCATCATCATCATCATCATCATCACCATCATCACCTTCAAGCCACCACAATCAAAAACCACCGCCGCAGCCAATATCACCACTATCAACACCACCACCACCGCCATCATCATCATCATCATTGTAAGCAACAACATCATCATTGTTGTAATCGTAATCAAAGTAGTCCACATTATTTATTCAGCGTGATCCGACGATAAAGAGAAGAAGAGGAAGAGAAAAATGGAGTCAGTCAAAACTGACTGGCTGTTCTGACTGGCTGTTCTGACTGGCTGTTCTGACTGGCTGTTCTGACTGGCTGTTCTGACTGGCTGTTCTGACTGGCTGTTCTGACTGGCTGTTCTGACTGGCTGTTCTGACTGGCTGTTCTGATTGGCTGTTCTGACTGGCTGTTCTGACTGGTTGTTCTGACTGGCTGTTCTGACTGGCTGTTCTGACTGGCTGTTCTGACTGGTCGTTACTGACTGATTGTTCTGACTGGCTGTTCTGACTGGCTGTTCTGACTGACTGTTCTGACTGGCTATTCTGACTGGTTGTTCTGACTGGCTGTTCTGACTGGCTGTTCTGACTGGTCGTTACTGACTGATTGTTCTGACTGGCTGTTCTGACTGGCTGTTCTGAATGGTCGTTACTGACTGATTGTTCTGACTGGCTGTTCTGACTGGCTGTTCTGACTGGCTGTTCTGACTGGCTGTTCTGACTGGCTGTTCTGACTGGTCGTTACTGACTGATTGTTCTGACTGGCTGTTCTGACTGGCTGTTCTGACTGGCTGTTCTGACTGGTCGTTACTGACTGATTGTTCTGACTGGCTGTTCTGACTGGCTGTTCTGACTGGCTGTTCTGACTGACTGACTGACTGAATGAATGAATGGCTGACTGATATAATCCATCCATTCATCCATCCGCCCATCCACCAACCTTTTCCGTGTTACTTTTGAGGACCTCATGGCATGCTGCAGAGCAAACAGCGCCTATAACATGCGGTTGAAACTAGTCTCAGTTCTAGTTCTAAAAATCTAATCCTAATCTGAGGAGGAGGAGCCTACAAGGAGAAGGATATGGGAGAAGAAAGGAAGAGGAATGGAAGGAGGAGGACGAAAAAGAGGAGGAGGAGGAGGACGAAGAGAAGGAGAAAGAGGAGGACGAGGACGAGGAGGAGGAGGAGGAGGAGGAGAACGAAGATGGAGATATGGAGAAGTGGGGGGAGAAGAATTTGCGTTGTTAATATTATTAAGAATTTAAGATACGTTTTAAACTGAATAATTTAATCAATCAAAACAAAAATTTATTCACATTAAATTCATTTCCAATCAGTTTTTTTTATTCAAACCTAATCCAAAAACTCATCAAAAAGAAACAAATGCAAATGGACAAACAGACAGACATACAGATAGACAGATAGACAGACAGACAGACAAACATACATGCAGACAGACAGACGTCTTGTCGCGCTATTAATTACCCAAAGGAAACGAACGTCATTTTAAGTTGTACGCAATCACTGTAGGCCTACTGTAGAGTGACTGACGTCAGTTCGTTCGCCTGTTTTGTCCCATGCATATACATGTACAGTGTGTATACCATATAATATTATATATATATGTATGCATATGTATATAAATGTATATAATAATACTATATATATACTATATACATCTATGTATATGCGTGCATACATACATGTAATATATATATATATATATCTATATAAATAAAAATGAAACTTTCCAATAGTTCGTCGCATTACCACGCCGAAAGCTACGCACCGATTGTTGTGAAAATTTACCAAAACCTTCCATTCAAATAGCACCGTGTCTTAAGATTTTTTCACCCCAAAAAACGCAATCGTTTCCACAAAAAGTGAACTTTGCAATCCGTTCGTCCGCCATTTACAAATTCAACACGTCCCACACGGCTAAACGCTGTCTCCAAACACAGCAAACGAAACATCAATGAGGTGGCGTTCTGTGACGTCATAAGCGAGTCGCGATTAATTTACCAAAGAGGCCGCTTTTAGGCCTTTTCCCAGAGCGGCCTTTGGGCTTGGATTGGACGCTGCGACGGAGGAAAGGAGCGGAGGGAGCGGGACAAAGACGGTGGGGAGGGAGCGGAGGGGAAGAGGAGGTGGAGGTCAAGGGGAGGGGAAGGGGAATGGACGGAGGGGGAGGGGGAGCGGGAGGGGGAGGGGAGGGGAGGGGAGCCTCTTTTCAGCCACAGCAACGCGTGGCCGGGTTCAGCTAGTATATATATATAGGTCTATACTAATCGTCCGTCGATGAATTGAATAATGCAAATCTATGGCTCAGCAGGCGAGATTCAAGGATCCAGGTTGAGACTCATTATTCATTAATTAAATTAATTATTAATTAATTAAATAAATTATAAGCATGAAACAACAGCCGTTCAAGTTGCAACGAATCGCTAACAATCGATCTGTCATCATCATCAATACAACGACAACAACAACAACAACAACAACAACAACAACAACAACAACAACAGCAACAAAGAAAGTGCCAAGAAGTGAAGAAGATGTCAATATAATTATTACGACAAAGCAACAAAAATAATGTTTTAGCTTTTTATCTGACCGTAGACTTCATAATATTATGTAGGCCTAATAATGTCAATGAACTGCTTATTGTTAAGTTATAATATCCATTGTACTTTGTCGTCAACTTCTAATAATATTGTTGTCTTATAATATTATTATTATCTCGTGTTCTATTAAAGATGAGTTCTCATATACAAGGCCTTCGACCTCGAGTTAAACCCTAGCCCAATTTGTAGGCTATAACATATTATTATTATTATTCTTATGTCGCACTTATATCACAGCGATAAACAACGGACACAGGTAAGAGTGAGACACGCAGACAGAGACAGGTAGAGAGAGAGAAAGACAGACAGACAGACAGATAAAGACAGGAAGAAAGAGAGCGAAAGAGGCAGACAGACAGACAGACAGACAGACAGACAGACAGACAGACAGACAGAGTCTGAGGGAGAACAGATGACGATGACAACATCACATGTAAAACAGTTGTTACAGATGTTGAGATACTTTGGCCGCGTAACGTCGTCCAACCTCTTCTGTCTGTCTATCTGTCTCTCTGTCTGTCTGTCTGTCTATCTGTCTGTCTGTCTGTCTGTCTGTCTGTCTCTCTCTCTCTCTCTCTCTCTCTCTCTCTCTCTCTCTCTCTTCTGCCTCGACGACGATTCAACGCACAAAGAAGATATAACTAAACTTCTTCTTCTTTAGTTTTCTGCCCTTAGGCAGGTCGAACTAAACATTATAATAATTATTATAATTATTATTAGTATAATTATAATTATAATTATTATTATTATTATTATTATTATTATTACTACTACTACTACTATTATTATTATTATTATTATTATTATTATTATTATTATTATTATTATTATTAGAAGTAGTAGTAGCAGTAGTAGTAGTAGCAGCAGCAGCAGCAGCAGCAGCAGCAGCAGCAGCAGCAGCAGCAGCAGCAGCAGCAGCAGCAGCAGTAGTAGTAGTAGTAGTAGTAGTAGTAGTATTGTAGTAGTAGTAGTAGTAGTAGTAGTAGTAGTAGTAGTAGTAGTAGTAGTAGTAGTAGTAGTAGTAGTAGTAGTAGTAGTAGTAGTAGTATTGTGTTTACGCGAAGACGGCAGCCATCAATACAACGACCAACATTCGCAATAATAATAATAATAATAATAATAATAATAATAATAATAATAATAATAATAATAATAATAATAATAATAATAATAATAATAATAATAATATCATGTATATAATAACTTTTATATACATGACATTGTACAATGATAGCCTACATGTATAATTATTGTATATGTAGGATCGTAGGTGTGCATGTAAAGTGCAGTTGGTAAAGCCTCTGTGAAGTTTCAAAAATGCGCGCTATATAAATGCTCAGATGCACTCATGTATGTAGGCTATGCATTGCATACACTCATGTAAGTATGGCATTGCAAGCACTAATGTATGTATGCATAGCATGCGTTGTATGCATGCGTATACGTCCTTCTGTATTTCTGTCTATTATGTTGTTGTCTGCTTTTACGTTTGCTTGTTTGTTCACACATTCTGATTGCCACAAAAGAAAGGCACGAATGCGTCTCAGTGGAGGACGCGCTTCATTGCACTTTGCTTCGAAGCACTTTGGACAATGCAGAATGCGTCATCAAGTCATAAAGCAGAAAGCAACGAGAGAAGGAAACGGACAGAACAAAATAATTATCAGCTGCCTCCCAAATGTTGCTTTACTCTATGACAATGCAGCCAAACATTCTGACTGACATTTCCTATTCATAATTTTAAAAAAACTGCATTGTCTCGATATTTTCTGATCATCCTCAGTTGAAGCTTCAAATATCGATGACTTCGCACAAGTAATAGACTAATTATGTCATTCAGATTTAAATTTGACAGAAAATCGGATTTCTTCAAATATTTAAGCAAATAGTAAGTCATACCTTTGAAAAGAAATAAAAATAACGCCAGATTTTATAATAATATTATAGGCCTATTGCATACGAATTTGGGGTCGAGCACATATTCAAGTGCGACCTGGTGGCTGATCGGTAATTGAAAAGGAGATTACGCGTTTGCTCACTGAGCGAGAGGTTGCGGGTTCGACTCTGGGTAACGACCTTGGACAGTTTGTTCACGCACACGTGCCTCTGTCATCAGGCAGTATAATTTGGTACCGGCGCAAGCTGAGGAGTAAACGGCAAGTCCTGTGATACACTGGCCCCGTGTCCAGGACC
Organism: Lumbricus rubellus; assembly: GCA_945859605.1. Lineage (NCBI taxonomy): Eukaryota > Metazoa > Annelida > Clitellata > Crassiclitellata > Lumbricidae > Lumbricus > Lumbricus rubellus. Next base: position 623,235 of record OX243813.1, read on the forward strand.
TTGGGATTAGTCCATTGCCGGCTCAGGGCCATTGAAAAGGAGATGAGCAGTTGAGCACCTCACCAACGGGTCTTGGGCCTACGAAGTAGTACGGACGACTTTACTTTACTTTTTACATATTCATTTGGTGAGACGCTGGCTATCTGCCCCCCCCCCCCGTAGACTCGTAATGACTGTAGAGCCGCCTATGAGACAGACGACGGCAGACACACAAGCAAGCAAGGACGTCTCTTCGGATCCTTTATATCGCGAACTTATCGTCCTTATAGACAGAAGTTTAAAATATAGTTAATTAGATTGCTACATTATATGAATGGATCATCGACCTTAATCCGATAGAGAAAAGCGTTTAACTGGAGACATAAATTATTATATTTCATGTCAAAAGATTATTATCGTCTGTCTTCGTTCTCAGCTTCTGCGCTGACTCCATTGCTAAATGCATTGGAGTTAGAACCAACCATGGCATGATGGCACTCTAATCAGACGATTAAATACTAGACACTAGACACTAAAACAATGGCCTAAAAGTAAAAACGTCTACAAGAAAAGTTTATTTCACTAGTTGTCCAAAGTTTCCCATGAGCATAAAGACATGGTTCAAATGTTCCATTAACGAATATTCGGTATATTAGTAGGCCCTATATCAGACATTAAACTGTTCGTCAAAACATCTACAAGAAAACTGTCGCTTCCATAATAATTATAACGGCCAATCTGATCGACAATTTCCATTAGTTGATTATAATTTTGAATGTGGACGAGTAGACCTAACTAACATTAGCAAAAGTCTTTATCGTGGTCCCAAATAACACCAACCAGGATTGACTTTATACCGGAATGATTGAATGTCTCCAACAGTTTTAAGTTCACACCTGAATGGCTGTGACAGGTCTCTAGACTCTCTACCCGTATGCTATTATTATTATTATTATTATTATTATTATTATTATTATTATTATTATTATTATTATTATTATTATTATTTTATTTTTTATTTTTATTTATTTATTTTTTAAATTTGCCCCGAGGTATTTAGGATCCCTCAGGGACTTATCGCCTAACTACTGCTATAAAACCAGTCCGGAATGGCCCTATTCGTCTGCTTCAACGCTTGCGAAAGTGCCTCTGAAAGCTACTGCGTTAAACCTCTGTATTGTCAACGAGAGGCGTTGGAATAAAAACGTGGTTTCCCGTGAGTCCCCTGTAATGGTGCAAAGCTTTTGGCCTAGGTCTGACAGGAAGGTCAGCCCTTCGCTGTTGATCGGGCCCAGAGTTTCAAAGGCCAAAGGGGTGAAATGATATGTGGACGATAGCTCTGTATATTTGTCCATCTTTCTGGTCGATGCCCGCTCTGCAGCAGCACCAGCAGTTTGGGAGGTGTCTGGCAGGTAGGAAGCAGCCAGGGTGTCTATCACGGTTGCGTCCCAGATGAGGCATCGCCCGACGCGCCATGGGATCAGGGTAAGGCCGTCTGGTCTCCTACCGTCCGTTCTCAAGAGGCCCAAGGGCTCCTTTGTGGACGGATAGCCGGCACGGATCAAGCTCTGAAAGATGATATTGTTCAGAGCTGCGTGTCTCGGCATGCGCGCAGGAGAGCCCGTGATGTCCATCTGCCAACACCGGGGCCCCGCATGGGCAGTTGGGCACCCATGTGGCTCGCAAAGTGGGACCCCCAGCCGTAAACCCACCGCCACCCTGATTGATTCGTCGTCAAGCCTAAGCCCACAGCTTGTAATGGGGAGGGCCAGCAACCAGTCTCCCGCGTGTGGGGCTGATATGGCCTTAAGGCGAGCCTGGTGTGTTGGATCGGGGAACCTGGCGTGTAGGCAAGAAACTACACCGTCGATCAGAGGTGTGTCCCATGCTGATTGTTTATGGGTGAGACTCCCCTCTGGGCACTGCATTGCACTAGCCTCGCACCATCTGGTCGTCAGTTCCTCGCGTTTTGGTCTGCTGAGGCTGCGTCTCCCAACATGGTGGACTGGAGCAGATCGGTCCCTGCGGCTGAAGCCAGAAAGGCGGGTAGTGCCAGCGAGGTCACCGATCGGATTCCCAGTCCGCCCCTTTTGATGGGGAGGGAGGCCTGAAGCCATGCGTCATCAGATAA
>OX243813.1:632844-672844 GCA_945859605.1 Lumbricus rubellus
CCTCCCTTCCTTCCTTCCTTCCTTCCTTCCTTTCCTCCTTCCCTCTCTCCCTCCCTCCTTCACCCCTTCCTCTCTTTATTCACTCCTTCCTCTCTTCTTCCCTCTCTCCCTCCCTCCTTCCGTCCTTCCGTCCTTTTTTCATTTCTTCATTACTAGGCTACATTTCTTTCTTCCATTTCCTCTTTTTTCCAGTCTAACTCCTCCCTGCATCCGTTATCTGTCACTCGTGCAAATCTAATCGAAAAGGAGATCTTCTATGAACTTCGATCTATTCAAAAACTACAATTATTATACTAAACAGTATTCGCATTTCATTATAGTTGATTCTGTAGTGAATTCTTACCTTTTTCGGTGCCTCTCTCTTTCTTTGAATGCAGCTCAACGAGTACAGACGAATATCCTTCTGCCAACGTAATCTGCAATCTGAGCAGAGCCTAACGAGCCTTAACAGCCTAAATGAAAGGCCTAAGTTTTAGGTCTATGTGCGAAGCTGGTCTATTGTCGTTGGCAGTTCTTCATTTCGATGCAAAGTTTATTTGTCGCTGAACTTATTCGACTGCCTTCGATCGAATCGCCCGTCCGCACCCTCCCACTCCCCAACCCCAACCAGTCCAACTGCTTCTGAATTCGTAGGCTGCAAGGCGTTGTCGATCGCCCGGCTGCCTGCCCATGATAGACCTACCTGCCTGTACCTGCCTATACCTGCCTAGGCGCCTGCTGGCCTGTGTGACCACGCAGGCTCCATCACCTAACGGTAGGCGGCGGCGGGTCACAGGTAGGGGCATTTGTAGTCATCGCTGACTACAGAGTAGGTATGCCTTAGAAGGTTGGCCCAACAACAAACATCAAAAGCGTCGTCCTTAATTCTTGTTGCCAAACTGCTGTAGTCACTACAGTTGTGCTGCTCTCAAACACCTCGGGCATTTCCACGTAATAATAATATTATGAGCTGAGTCGGTAGGCAGACGAAGAGAGAGAGAGAGACAGACAGACAGACAGACAGACAGACAGACAAAGAGAGACAGTGATAGGTAGACAGAGACAGAGACAGAGAGACAAGGAGAGTGATAGGTAGACAAAGGCAGAGACAGAGAGACAGAGAGAGACAAAGAGAGACAGAGAGACAGAGAGAGACAAAGAGAGACAGTGATAGGTAGACAGAGGCAGAGAGAGAGAGAGAGACAGAGAGACTTAAAGAGAAGGTGAGTGACAGTGAACAAGTGAACAAGATATATATATATATATATATATAGTGATAGAGATAGAGATAGAGACAGACAGACAGACAGACAGACAGACAGACAGACAGACAGACAGACAGACAGACAGACAGAGACAGACAGAGACAGAGAGAGACAGAGAGAGATCTTTTCATTATGTTTTTTAGAAGCGGAATCCACGTGGTTCCGCTGCATGGTTCCGCTGGTTCCGTTGGTTCCGCTGGTGACTCAGGTCCAACATTGTCGTCGTCATCTTCTTCATTTTGGCCAACTTTTGTTTTGTCATCGATTGAACGTTGACTCAAATCAATCAACGCAGAACAATGAGAAGATGACCAACAAAACATAACCGTCGTCGCCTGACATCAACTTCAACATCAACTTCAACTTCAACATCAACTTCAACTTCAACTTCAACATCATCTGCATCTACAACACTACATGTACATGTTCATCTATTATTGCGCCTCTGGCTGCAGCATCGTCTGCGCGTCTATTAATAGATGGCTTTGTTGTAGAGCCAATGCAGCTGTCCAACGTGCGGCCCGCGAAGAGATTTCAAGTGACCCGCCAGAGCATGCTAAATTCTTCCACTGTGTAAAAAATTAAATAAAGAACAAAGTCTAGTCGAATTTAACAGGTTTTTTTGTTGATAATTTAATGGTTTCTGGGGTTTGAAAAGCCACCGGAAAATTCAATTCAACAACTAAATATCTTCTTTCTATCTCATGGTTAGGCTGCCGTAGTCTGTTAACCGACTGGCAAAGACTTCTTGTTTTGAACTTTTGTTATTCCTCTACTCAAATTAAATTGACCTCGCATGGTATACCGTCCAAACCGTTCACTTCTGTAGTCAGTTTCTGAGATGTGTAGCCTAGCGATTAAGAACGTATGTAAGTAGGCTGGCAGCAACAGTTCCTTTCAAGAGATTGTCCAATAATTGGAGTCCTGAAGGTTGAAGAGAAACAGTATCGATAAGAGTCAATGGACAGAACCATTAAATGGCGATATGTCTTTGGCACATTCTCAGCCGACGACTATGACTGTTCTATTAACCGAATTGACTCTGGTTTCGGCTCGGCCACAATCATTGTGGAGATGAACCAAACAAGCTGTAACTGGGAGACGAAATGAAGAGCTGATCTTCGAGTTTGCCAGACCGTGGCTGTCAGGCTTGGAGACAACCTTAAAATCTAGCTGGTGAATGCACCAATTAAAAACTTTCGTTTTCATTTCATAGGTTTAGTAGGCCTATAGGGAATGTGCACCTCATCATAACAATTTTTATTTGAAGTTCCACATTACAATGACAGCATTTTAAGTTGTCGAAAGAAATTGCTGTATTTCAGAGATGCCATGAGCGGTCGAACTCCCAGTATGACCAAAAAGGTTGGACAGCACTGATCTAACCATTCGACCACTGAATCTTACGTGACTGTTGGAAATGTGCATGGACTCAAACCACGCTTCCATAACTAGCCGTGCAAAGCGATCAAAACAAGATTTATAAAGGCTACCGATTTAATACAAAGCGGAAGAAATTTATGATGTGACAATTGTACAGTGACTATAGTCCTTTGTATAGGCTACAACGTGTTGAGATAAATGGTGTAGAAGGCAGCAGAAAAATTATCAAGGAGTCAGAGACAGGAGACTAAGCCTACTGATGATGGATGGCAAAAAGAAGCTCATTGTGATGGAAGTGATTATAGAATAGGGTGACCATTTTCTGGCCATCAAAAACCGGGTCGCTTTTGGAAAACATCAATTGAGGACCTATAATTCCTTAACTACTGGATTATAGGCCCAATTAACCCAGTAGGCTCAGTTACAGTTAGCCTAATGCTGAGCAAAGACCTCAGTGTAGAAATCTACAACTTACTCTAGTCGTCAGTGCACTTAGTGCAGTAAGCTAACTCTGATAATAGAGAACTCTGCTTCAATTGGTGCACATTGGGTAATCTATAGTAGGCTATAGAGGAAGATTTAAGGTTTCTGGGGCGCAAAGGAGCGTCCGGCGGACGACCGTCAAGGCGTTCAGCGCCGAGCAGAAATGGCTTTTAGTATAGGGAATGTGCACCTCATCATAACAATTTTTATTTGAAGTTCCACATTACAATGACAGCATTTTAAGTTGTCGAAAGAAATTGCCGTATTTCAGAGATGCCATGAGCGGTCGAACTCCCAGTATGACCCTGGCGCGAACTGCCGAAGTCAATCTGACACCGCCATTGAAATCGAATGCACCCCATTGCCAAACTTTCTCGTAATACTTTTATAATTCTTTAGATCTATTAACTCGACTCACTGAACGAGTTGTCGGTGAACGAGTTATATATAGGGTGGGTGATAGGTAAGTGGGACAGGTCACTATAGTGGGACAGCTAAGCTAGTGAGACTTACATGCTTATTATGTCCAATATATCCAAAATCTAAAAATACACAGTCTATGGCAATATACTCGACGTCATTAATAAGTGCGTACACACGTTTTATTGGAGGTATTTAAATGCCTTTGGTTGTGCGTGTAACATTCGATTTTCGAAAGTTAGTGAATTTGCGGTTTACATAATTTTGATAACATTAACTTGCTAAGGGCCTTGTCGACACGAACGATAAATAATTCTATTGAATGCAATTTATGTTGAAATATACTGACGAAATGAACTACCAGAAACGGTTTTTATCACCAAATGTCAGCATGAATTTACAAAGCCTGCTGGTGTATAGGTGTCCCACTTTAGCGACAGCTGTGTTGTCAAAGTGGGACAGCGATCTGCTGCTAAAGTGGGACAGCCTATTGCAGCTGAACTAAGCATACGTACGGGCCCGTGTTGATAGGTCTGTTGAATATAAACCTATATAAATCCTAGATTACGATTACGTTAATTGTTTCCCAGTTCGGAAAAGAACAACAAGCACTAGACTAGTGATTAAGTCGCCTACTCACATACTGACCAGCAAGGAACATGGCAAGTTTCTGAAAGAGAAGGTCACTCGACATAAGCCTAAGAAAAACAAGGGGGAGAGAACTTGAATGGACCTACTTCTAATGGAAGCAAAGTAAAGAGACAGAAGAAAGAAAATGAAGTGACAGCTAAGCCGAAAAACGAGAAAGCAAAAAAGAAAGCTGGGACGAACCAGTATGAGAATTGTGGAAAAATAACTGGGGGGTTGGCCTATGATAAACTTGAAATTGGGGTATGAAAAACATAATTTAACATGGGGCTCTAAGAAAGACTGGGAGTTGAACCCACCCCCCCCCCCCCCCCCAACCCCCCGGCAATTCTCACCCTGGGACGAACTATAGGCCTACAAATGAGCCCTCCACTTGCTACAAGTGTAGTATTGTCGAGAACAGTAAAGCCGAAAAGAAACTCGCACAGTCTTGGATACAATGCAGCCGCTGTTTTCTGATTTTTTGTGTTCTCTGTGAGCAACAACTTACCTTCTAGTCTTAAGTTATCATTGACTACCTTTTTTGGGTGACCTGACAAAATGTCGCACGACAAAATATCGCCGACAAAATGTCGCGGACAAAATGTCGTGGAGACAATATGTCGCAGGACAAAATGTCGCCGACAATATGTCGCCGACAAAATGTCGCCGACAAAATGTCGCCGACATTATGTCGTTGATAATTGTACATTCCACATTATACATTCTACCCAAAATTATTTATTTATTTATTTATTTAGCTTTTGCAGTTCAAGCAAAAGAGACAATAAATATTATGTCGCAGGACGCAATGTCGCCGACAAAATGAGTAAAACACTTTTTTTGCACACATCGACTATTTAAAAAATCTTGAATTAACCTTTTATTCTGGGTCAATTTGGGTCGGGAACAGAGGCGATGCGCTGCCAACCTGGTTCGATGGGGTCAAGCCACCGATCCCCTTTATAACAACTGGGTGCTTTCTGGGCGTAATGCCCGTCCTACACGATGCCGATGAGGCTGCTGTTGAGTGGCTATGCGTGAACTGCAAAAGCTAAATAAATAAATAAATAATTTCGGGTGGAATGTAAAATGTAGACTGTACAATTATCAACGACATATTGTCGGCGACATTTTGTCGGCAACATTTTGTCGGCGACATTTTGTCCTGCTACATATTGTCCTTGCGACATTTTGTCGGCGACATTTTGTCGGCGACATATTGTCGGCGACATATTGTCCTGCGACATATTGTCTCCACGACATTTTGTCCGCGACATTTTGTCGGCGACATTTTGTCGTGCGACATTTTGTCATGGAACCCCTTTTTTGTATGTTAACTAGGCTTATAGACCTTTAAATTTTGATGCTCATAGAGCCTATCAGTGTTGGACCACTTTAGTAGCAATAGTGGACCACTTTACCGTTTTTCGAAGACAAATATAAATTGTCGTACCTTCCTAAGCAACATCAAGTTACGGACCACTTTAATACTTATTTTGTCCCACTTTAGCAGCTCCTGGAATCAGACACAGTCTAAACTATCTGTTTATGCATTTAGTTTGGTCTGTTTTACTATATCGACTCCTCGACTGCACGTCATTCCTTTAAGTGTCCCACTTTTGTATTGTATTGTATTCAGGGTGAGAATTGCCGGGGGGGTTGGGGGGGGGGTTCAACCCCCCCAGTCTTTTTTAGAGCCCCATGTTAAAGTATGTTTTTCATACGCCAATTTCAAGTTTATCATAGGCCAACCCCCCCCAGTTATTTTTCCACAATTCTCATACTGATTGTATTTAAACATTTATAAAGCGCCTCTAGTAGGGTGAACCGTTCAGAGGCGCTCCCAGTGCGCAAGGCCCCGCGAGAAGAAACAGGTTTTGAGAAGAGACAAAGCAGAAGAGAGACTACCAGAAAGAAGTGTAGAGCGAACAGAAGGAGAAAGAGCATTCCAAAGAGAAGGACCAATTGAGACAAATGATCGAGACTGAGCCATAGTAGTTCTAGACCGAGGAACCAAGAGGTCAAATCTGTTGGATGAACGAAGTGGACGATGGGAGGAAGCCGAGTGAGGACGAAGTAAAACATTAGTCAGATATTTTGGGGCAAGACCCCGTTGAGCCTTTAAGATCAGAGTGAGGATCTTGAATTGTGTGCGAGCACGGAGAGGAAGCCAGTGAAGTTCATGAAACATAACGGTAGAGATGTGAGAGTACTTGGGAAGGCGGGCAATCAATCTAGCAGCTGAGTTGAGAACAGACTGAATAGGTGAAAGACGAACTTTAGGAAGACCAATGAGGAGAGCATTGCAATAGTCAATTCGTGAGCATATAAAAGCATGAATTAAGGTAGTGAAGATGGAGGAGGAGACAGAGCGACGAATGACTCTGAGACGTCTTAAATGAAAATATGACGAGCGTGTCACATTTGAAATATGCTCAGTAAAGGTAAGTGAGCTATCAAGTACAACACCCAGATCCCGCACACTTGAAGAGAAGGAAAACAGCGGGAATTTTTCAGAGAGCAGAATGAAATCAAGCTTCTGGAGCTGCTGGGGAGTACCTAGCCAGATGAATTGAGTCTTTGAAGTATTAAGCGAAAGGCGATTAGAAGACATCCATGAGTGGAGATGATTAGTAAGCGATTCAATAAGCGCAACTAACAGCAGCTGGGAAGATGAGGGACCATGGACAAAAGCCTGGACATCATCAGCAAATAGATGGCCAGCAGCACTACAAATAGGAAAAAGAGAAGAGATGTCAGCCGTGTAAAGAATAAATAGGAGAGGTCCAAGAACTGAACCTTGAGGAACACCCAGATTAACATGAACCCATTGGGTTCGAGAGTCACCCGATATAATCATTTGAGTTCTTTCAGAAAGGTACGACTGGAACCAAGAAAGGGGGAGACCCTTAACACCACTTACCCATCACTCACCCTAGGTCTAAATTCGTTTAATCAGAAATCAGGTTGACAAGCCGCAACACAGTTACAGGGAGAAGAGAAAAATAGTATTTAAAAAATTAGTTTGTTCATTGTTCACAGGTTACATTTAGGCCTATTTATTAATTTTAAACTAATCATTTATTTTGACATTTGCTTTAAACTATTATAAAGTACTCTAGGCATGAAGTTTTTATCATCCTTAGTTTGCAATTCAAAGTTATGAGATCTGGGGCGAAGACCGCAGCGACGCTTAACTGCAGGAGGAAACAAACTCCACAGGACATGGTATGAATTGCTGCAGACTGACGCCAGCAGTTTGTCATGAGCTTCGCGAACCATGTCCAAGACGTCGGGCGCATTTTCCGGCAGATAGCCCATTTGCCGAGTTCTTTGCATAAATTTGTTGAGCCTTGTCTTGTCCTCAGCTTTAGTGAAGCCCCACCAAGCAGGCACCGCCAGGAACGTAGCTAGGATTTGGGGGGGGGGGGCTTAAGCGTTGAGCATGGCGATTCTATGATAGTGCCGTAATGTATTTAGCCGTAAGCATACAACGCCTTGATTTATTTGGGGGGGGGGGCTTAAGCTTCGTTTGGGGGGCTTAAGCCCCCCCCCCAAGCCCAACGCTAGTTACGTCCCTGGGCACCGCATAGAGGAGACGGGACACGGTCGTTGCTATTGCAACATCATGCAGCACGGATGTAGGGAGGCCATGGGATTTGAGGATTCTGAGCGCGTACAAGGAGCGGGAGCAGGTCCGCAATACGCCAGCAATGCGTGTTGAAGTGTCCAGATCGTCTCGTATGGTCACTCCCAGAATCTTCATGTTTGTGACACGGTCTACTCCTGCGATAGTACAAGTAGGTTGTGACTCGGTATGGCCGCGACGATGCATGAATAAGCATTTCTCGGGATTTGGAAGCATTCATTCGCAGGTTGTTGCGGGCAGCCCATACTGCTTTGTGGTCCAGTTCAATTGAGACAGTCGCTTTCTTCGATGCACCGATGATCAAATAAGTGTCGTCAGCATACTTAACGATCAGGTTCTGCTGATCGACTGGATGGAGGTCGGAGGCAGTTGTCGTGAACCAGTTGTCGTGAACCAGTTGTCGTGAACCAGTTGTCGTGAACCAGTTGTCGTGAACCAGTTGTCGTGAACCAGTTGTCGTGAACCAGTTGTCGTGAACCAGTTGTCGTGAACCAGTTGTCGTGAACCAGTTGTCGCGGAACCCTTCCCTTACGGTATGCACATTATGGGTTTTATTTCAAAATTAAATCTGTATAATTCTCATTTATTTCTTATCGAGTTTCACTGATGCATTGAATCACTTTGTAATTTCATCGAAAGTGCTTTTCTTCTTTGCTTAAGAGATGGGGATCATACATTACTTTGTAATTTCATCGAAAGTGCTTTTCTTCTTTGCTTAAGAGATGGGGATCATACATTACTTTGTAATTTCATCGAAAGTGCTTTTCTTCTTTGCTTAAGAGATGGGGATCATAGGCCTACATCACTGAGTATAATTTATGACTAGATGGCACAAGGATTGAACCCCTCGCAGAGGCGTCGTAATAAGACGGCATGTTATCATTTCCAGATTTGCTTACTAGTATCATAGTTACTTTGACACTACCACGACCAGAACGCCACGGAATTAGAGTGAGACCATCAGGTCTCTTGCCGTCAGCCCTGGACAGGCCAACGGGTTATTATTATTATTATTATTATTATTATTATTATTATTATTATTATTAGGCCTATTATTCAGGGATAGAATGGGTGACCAGCGATTTACACGGCAAACATTGCGAAATGTTGCGAAGGCTTTTAGTAACTTAGGCAAAGTCCTGACACTTCAGAGAAATGAACTAATAAGCTTAAATCCAATATTGGCAGTACGGTGAGCCAACTGTTTAACTAAAGTATGTAGCACAGTACATAAGCCCATTTGTCTGGATAGAGATAGTGAACTTAAATAAATAATCGAAAATAAATGCTGAATAACTGCTTGGAGCTATGGGCGCCGACTCTGCGAGGCCCGAGAGTGCTCGACATGCACCACCAGAAATTGGCCATGCGATGCCCGCCTAATACCCTATGCATGGACACCACCTTAAATCAGCCAGCAAGATGTGCTTTTAAGAGATTATTTTTCTGCATGCTGGCATTGCTTAATATCTATAAAAATCATTCCGTCTTTTAGATATATATATTTTTTCTCAGTCTACCTTACTATTAATACCGTGGTCGGCTAAGAGAAGGAATGAGGAGGTGCTACAGGAGGTGGGTGGCCGAACGGCTGTGGGGAGAGGTGGTAGGGAGGAAGTTAAGTTACTTTGGTCACATCACGAGGAAGGAAAACTGTCTGGAAAAAGATATACATGTAATCACTGGAGAAACGGAGGGAAAGAGGAGACGTGGAAGACCGCGTAGAATGTGGATCGACGATGTAAAAGAATGGACCGGGATGACAATGGAGCAGGCGATTCGAGCAGCGCAGCAGAGATCTACTTGGAGACAAATCGTCCTTTGTGCCGCCAAAGTTCGAAACGAATAATGCACCGACGACGACGACCTTACTATTAGGCCTACCCCACTTTTACCCCATTCGGTAGTCTGAACTTCATTGGTCCTCAGCCGATCAGAGAATATGAGGAAAACCCCGGAATTCTGCTCATTCGATCCGCTTCCGTCATTTATATATATATATATATATATAACGGGCAAAGGCGACGATTTGAATGACATTGTTTCTTTTTATTGTCAAAGTTCAATAATATTCCTCACTGTGCGAGAGTCACCTCCCAGCATCACAAAAACGGGATATTGTTTTGTCTGCGTTAACAACTCAGTCTTGACTAAATTGTCCGTCAAAATTATTTGAAAGACTATTTGAAAACTATTTTTCCCAGTGTTCCCCTATGAACAGAGGTAATTTCAACAACTCCTATCAAAAAGGATCAAAAACCTTTTCAGCGCTCACGCGTGGATTTGTTCACATTGCCTTTATAATATAAGTGACACTACGAGCAAGCTTCATATTATTAAGATAGGCCTACATAAATATTTTGCTTCTGCTACAAGTGGTACGAATTCTGTGTGAAAATCTTTATATGCAGATAAGTTCAAATGTGATTTATAGCCTAAGAGACATCATGACACTTCAATTAATTACTCACTTAGTTAGTCACCAATGACATCAGAAATTTGAATGCAACACGCTTTTATTCAGTCGACAATCTTGGACTTAAATCCAAGACTCAAAACTTTAATCGATATAATTTCTAAACTGTTAGTTATATGCAATCCTTACAATACAGCAAGATTGCATTGCGATATAATTGTTAGAACCTTTGATGTTGAATTCACTTTATAAAATCGTACTTCTATAAATACATGTAATTCTGCTGATCAAGAATAACTTTGGTTGCCCTGAAGTTCTCCTCTCCTGCTTTTGCTAATTTAAAAAAAAACTGAGTATAAATCTTTGGACGAATTTACAAAGAACGGCAAGGCCGTAGACAGGGGGCTGTTTTGGGTGTTTGAACACCCCCCGAAATGGAAAATGCAGAAAAAAGTATTGCATTTTTTAGTTCGTGATGCGAAAACCATGAAACAAAGCCATGAAAACACCCCCAAAATTAAATAATAGATTAAATTACGATCTGAAAATTTGATCTTGATGACTAAAAAAAGGTCGTCAGAAAATTTTGCCCATAAAAATGGAAATTTTTCAGGAAATTGAGCCTCCCCAAAACTGAAATCCTCGCGCTGCCACTGAAAACACCCCCCGAAATAAAATCCTGGCTACGGCCTTGAAGAACGGACACAACTTGATGTAAAAATGAAATGAAATTGAGAAAAGAAAATGCCCCGAAGTTAATCGTCTGCAGGACTACAATGTCGTCATGTTCAGGGTGGGTGGGTTGGGGAGGGGGGGAAGAAAACCCTGGACGCCCGAGAATCCTGTCTCTTCATTTCTGTCCAGCTTCTGTACAAGTCTATACACTATCAGTCTAATCGGCATCTACTCTTCTCACTCCCACCATCTTCACACACATCGCCCCCTTCCCATTTCACCTCTTTCCATACTTCCTCCTTCCTCCACTCCTTTCCTATCCGCCTTTCCTTGATGAGATGAATTCCACCGGATGATCTGCTAAGAAGAGTCTCCACTTCTGTCGTAAGCTGCGTTTCTGAATGTGACGACGGAATTCGTTTCTTCGTCTTTTCCATTCGTTGATTCATCGATGCTTTGAACGTCGCCGTCGTCACCCCCTTCCTCTTTATCTCCGTTTCCATCGTCGTCATCGTCGTCGTTTTCATCAGATCTTCTTCTTTCTTCTGCTTCTCCTCCATCTCCAGATTCCCTTCCATTCATTTGCACGTGGTGCATAGTATCTCCATTCTGCAGCACTCTTCCTCCTCCATTCGCTTCCTTCTTCTCACTTTCCATGCCATCCATCTCTCGCTGCTCAACCTCTTCATCCAACTTCTTCTCCACGCGATCATCGTCGGCGTCGTCTGTTATTGTCGTCCGCGTGACGTCATCGGTGACGTAGCTGCCGCCATTTTGCGTCTCATCTTCTTCGGCCGACCTTGCTCGATAGACTTCTTCCTTTCTCGCCTTTTTGGCGGCTTTCAGTTCCTTCACTTTATAGGCAGGAACCCAATTGCTGTCGGGTTTGAAGAGCTGAGCAAGCCGCTGAAAGAAAAAGAACGAGGTTCTAACTTAAACTGAGAGTATCGAAATATAATATGAGTACCGAATAAATTGGCTCCTAACTGCAGTGGATTCTTCTAATTAATTATTGACTCTTTGTCAGTAAGTTGCTCTTGTCACGTGTTTGCTAAACCTTTTGCCCGAATCCAACCGCGAAATGAATGGGACTTATTGAAAATGAAGAAGAAGAAGAAGAAAAAGAAGAAGAAGAAGAAGAAGAAGAAGAAGAAGAAGAAGAAGAGGAAGAAGAAGAAGAAGAAGAAGAAGAAGAAGAAGAAGAAGAAGAAGAAGAAGAAGAAGAGGAGGAGGAAGATCTAGAGAAAGGGGAAGAGGAAGAGGTAAAGGAAGAGAAAGAGGAGGCGAAGGAGGAGGAGGAGAAGGAGGAGGAGGAGAAGGAGGAAGAGGAGGAAGAGAAGGAGGAGGCGAAGGAGAAGGAGGAGGAGGAGAGTGATGAGGAGCGTGTTTGCTACGATCAATGTCATCACTTACTGTTTTGAATGGTTGTCCGTCAACGTTCGGTGCGCAGAGAGATTTGATGGCAAAGACGATTGCAAAGATGACGATGATTGCCAGTGGAGACAGAGTCATCAGCCATCCGAGAGCTGGAACCCAGGTCGGTGGAGTCTTATCGTCCCACGACAGCGGCGCAAAGTAGATGAGGTTGAAGATGAGGACGGCCTGTAACCACAGACACAGAACAACCGTTGTTTCTAAGGTAATTCTTGGATCATCATCATCGTCGTCGGTGCAAAAAATATACCACAGGAGCGCGTGTCAGATGAGCGACCATAATTATCCTTTTATTAAATTTGTCCAAAGCCATGGGCCGCGTGCATTAGGGCTAGGCTATAAATTATAGTTACATTATAGGCATAATACCTGAATACATGTATATTACGTGTTCTAAGCGACTTACCAGTAGTAGAATGGGTGTAATGAAGGTCCAGCAGAACCACCAATGAGGGTAGAGCTTGAAGCCAACCATTTCTTTGACGTGAGCCATTACTTTCTTTGACCCTAGAACAACCAATACATGTCGGTCTATGTAACACGAACAACAGGAACAACAACAACACGAACAATAACAATAGATCAGTTATTTTGGTCGTATTGGTCGCAAATTTCGTCGTAAGGAGCGTCTGTCACAGCAGACTTCGAGTCGACGTATATAAACCCAACAATACAAGGTACACTAGTAATCGCAACAATGTGTCGACGTATATAAACCCAACAATACAAGGTACACCTATAGTAATCGCAACAATGTGTCGACGTATATAAACCCAACAATACAGGGTACACCTAGTAATCGCAACAATGTGTCGACGTATATAAACCCAACAATACAAGGTACACCTAGTGATCGCAACAATGTGTCGACGTATATAAACCTAAAAATACAAGGTACACCTAGTGATCGCAACAATGTGTCGACGTATATAAACCTAACAATACAAGGTACACCTAGTGATCCCAACAATGTGTCGACGTATATAAACCCAACAATACAAGGTGCACCTAGTGATCGCAACAATGTGTCGACGTAGATAAACCCAACAATACAAGGTACACCTTCTGATCGCAACAATGTGTCGACGTATATAAACCCAACAATACAAGGTACACCTAGTGATCGCAACAATGTGTCGACGTATATAAACCCAACAATACAAGGTAGGCTACACCTAGTAATCGCAACAATGTGTCGACGTATATAAACCCAACAATACAAGGTAGGCTACACCTAGTAATCGCAACAATGTGTCGACGTATATAAACCCAACAATACAAGGTACACCTAGTGATCGCAACAATGTGTCGACGTATATAAACCCAACAATACAGGGTACACCTAGTAATCGCAACAATGTGTCGACGTATATAAACCCAACAATACAAGGTACACCTAGTGATCGCAACAATGTGTCGACGTACCTATATAAATCCAACAATACAAGGTACACCTAGTGATCGCAACAATGTGTCGACGTATATAAACCCAACAATACAAGGTAGGCTACACCTAGTAATCGCAACAATGTGTCGACGTATATAAACCCAACAATACAAGGTACACCTAGTGATCGCAACAATGTGTCGACGTATATAAACCCAACAATACAAGGTACACCTAGTGATCGCAACAATGTGTCGACGTATATAAACCTAACAATACAAGGTACACCTAGTGATCGCAACAATGTGTCGACGTATATAAACCCAACAATACAAGGTGCACCTAGTGATCGCAACAATGTGTCGACGTAGATCAGGGGTGCGCAACCTTTTCGTTAGTGTCGGCCGCATCAAAGGCTTACATTCTTACCACGGCCGCCAGTGTTTAATCTAGTTCCCCTCATCTGGGGGGGGGGGGAATCGAGGTTTCTGGAGAGGGGCAAAAGAGCGTCTGGCCGACAATATCACCGAGGCGCGTAACGCCGAGAGGGGATGGTTTGATTTTTAAAATCTCCACATTGCAATGGCAGCATTTTAAGCTGTCATCTAAGCAAAATTGCTGTACATTTTCAGTGCTGATCAGAGTGGTACAAGACTTCAATAAATATGTGAGAGGAGCTCAGGAGAAAATAATAAGCCTATAAAATCTCGGAAATAAGTGCTTTTGAACGTATCACGGGTAAAAAAAATAAGAAAAGTAAGTGATGACTAAAAAAAGTCGTCAGAAATTGTGATGAATAAAAACAGGTTTTCAGAAATTTCGCCCCAAAAGTCGAATTTTTCCGGCCGGCGTGTACCCACCTCAAAATTTAGTTTATTAGCTGTCTCCACTACGAAAAAATCGGTTTCCCATTTCTCATTGAAGCTTCTTTTCTCCTATTCAAATGTTCTCTTTCTCTTCAGAGACATCATATAATCAACAGCTGACAATTTGTGATTTACACTAAGTTTACACTTTACAGATACTATACAGAAAATCTAGCATTCCTTCTCTTCTAGTCTCTTCTATTCATGAAGTCAGACAAACGCATGATCAAGGTCTGAGCCCAATGCAGCTTTCTACGCCACCTGTTTTCCATTCTGCTCTATACAGATGATGCATTTGTAGTACATTTGTAACCCAATATACTTGAAAATGATCTGTGGTGTAAGTTTCATTTGTCACTTCCCCCGCCAGCAGCGGCCAGCTGACGGTCAGCCCAGCTCGTACAATATCAAGATCTTTCAACTCACTAGTGGAGGGAGGAATCTTGGTCCATGATTGTACACAATGATTGACTGTCCTGGGCTGGATAGGAGTCATTAGTAGGCTGCTCTGGCGGTCTCTTAGAGCTACATCTGGAGGAAACTTATACGCAGCTGATACCTCTAAGATGCATGCACATGCGACGGGCAATTGGCGGGTGCCCGTTTATGTTCGTGCGCGTACGTGTGCGCTTCAAGTGAGAGTATAATTATAGGCTAATAAAGAACACAAATGCAGCTAATTGCATCATATAATCTTACTTTCAAAACAATAGAATAAAAATATTTATGAATTTATCTACAAACGGCCGCCAGTATGTTAGAGTTAGATTTGATTTCACGGCCGCCAATAATTCCTCTCACGGCCGCATGCGGCCGTACGGCCGCAGGTTGCGCACCGCTGACGTAGATAAACCCAACAATACAAGGTACACCTAGTGATCGCAACAATGTGTCGACGTATATAAACCCAACAATACAAGGTACACCTAGTGATCGCAACAATGTGTCGACGTATATAAACCCAACAATACAAGGTACACCTAGTGATCGCAACAATGTGTCGACGTAGATAAACCTACAAATACAAGGTACACCTAATAGCCTAATCGTAACAATGTCGAAGTTAACGTTTGTTAGGAGTAGCCGAGAAAAACAGAAGGCAGTCTATGAGGGTTATATTTATACAAAGGAGAGAGAAGTGAGCGGGAAGACATACTGGCGATGTCAAATAAGAACATCGCTCACAGCATTGCATTTTGAAATTGACTCAATCGGCTTAGACAGTAAGAGTTACATAGGCCTATCGTGTTTACGTTTTATTGTGCTCTTAACCTGTGTTTTAATTTAGCTAGGCCTATATGTGACCATGAATTTCATAAAATGTCAGTTTTTAAATTACTTTTGCATGATGAGAATTTTTGATGTACTACTAAAGATATATAGCCTAATGCGAAATAAACTGTGACAATATTATTTGACGACGACATGAAAAACGACGGACTGAATACGACGATTTGCATGCGACGAATTGTGTTGCGACGATTTCATTAACGACGATGTAAATTGCGACGAATTGATTACGACGAGATCATTTACGACCAAATGATAAGGAACCATCACGTGTCCTGTCTGTCTTCTTATGTGCCTGCATGTCTCTCGCTACATCTCTCTTAGTGCACGCCCTCCTCCCTCCTTGCCTCTCTCTCATTATACTGCTGCTGCATTGCTAGGACACCCTACGAGTAACTGGCCAGAAACTGCCGTCATTGCATCGTATTACTACTGTCTGTCTGTCTGTTTGTCTGTCTGTCTGTTTATCTGTTTGTCTGTTTGTCTGTCTGTCTGTTTGTCTGTTTGTCTGTTTGTCTGTCTGTCTGTCTGTCTGTCTGTCTGTCTGTCTGTCTGTCTGTCTGTCTGTCTGTCTGTCTGTCTGTCTGTCTGTCTGTCTGTCTGTCTGTCTGTCTGTCTGTCTGTCTGTCTGTCAGACGGTCAACGTACATACGTACAAATCGGCAGACGTACAGATAGAATGGCAGATGGAAAGACAGATAGAGAAGGATTGCGAGAGAGAGAGACAGACAGACAGACAGATAAAGAGACAGACAGACAGAGACAGACAGACAGACAGAGACAGATACAGAGACAGAGACAGACAGAGACAGAGACAGAAGGACAGATAGAGAGACAGACAGACAGAGGCAGAAACAGGGACACTGATAGACAGAGAGATTGATTGTGATTACTGACCATAAATCCAAACGTACACGATGACCTCTACGAGTCCAATGACGACCAAATTCCAACCGGACGAATAGTAGGAAACCAGATCCAGCCAATAGTAGCCAGCCTAAGCAAACAACAAAACGACAACCACCATTGTTGTCAACCATTGTATGCTGATCGCCGTTCTATTGCTATCGGTTGTTGTTGTTATTGTTGTTGTTGTTGTTGTTGCTGTTGTTGTTGTTGTTGTTGTTGTTGTTGTTGTTGTTGGTGTTATTATTATTATTAATTTCTTCTAGAGGTAACATACGATCTCTCAGGAGTTTAAAACATTATGCTAAGAGCTCTCAGAGCTGAATGACTGGAAATTCAAGCACAGTTCTCCACAACATTTCTTTTTTATTGTTATTGTTGATGGTTATGGTTATGGTTATGCTTAGACAACATTTCATCGTCGTCCTTGTCCACGCCTTTGTTACAAGTCGAATCGACAACTGTTGTTCCTTACTTGTTGGTCTTCCCCTTGGGGTTCTGGGGCGACTTGATCGCGTCTTGCGCTCAGCTGCTCGCCTTATTGGGCGGCTTCCTAAATTTGCGCCTGTCTCTGCCTATATGCGTGATGTGCTGCACTGGCTGCCTGTGTCCCAGCGGATCTCATACCGCATTGCTGCTGTGGTCTTTCGCTGTGTCCTTGGCTGTGCTCCGTCATACTTGCGTGATCTGTGCTGTCCAGTCTCTGACGTTGCAGCGCGTCGTGTACTTCGCTCTTCGTCTAAAGGTGAGCTTCTGGTCCCGCGTCCTCGCTTGACTATTAAGCAGCGCCGTGCTTTCTCGGTCGTGGGGTCTACTGTCTGGAATGACCTCCCGGTCACGCTTCGCTCACTACTTGTGGTCCATCCGGCTGCGTTCTACAAGTCCCTCAAGTCTTTTTTCTTTGTTCGTGGTTGGGCTGGGAGCGCCTCTGAGTAGTTTCTTGAAGGGGCGCTATATAAATGCTCTGAATGAATGAATGAATGAATTTACAGACTAATGAAATTGATCGATTTTAATGTTATTATTTTTTGCTCCGAAGCAGAGGTCTATACAGGATCCCTCAGGGAT
Source organism: Lumbricus rubellus (assembly GCA_945859605.1). Classification (NCBI taxonomy): domain Eukaryota; kingdom Metazoa; phylum Annelida; class Clitellata; order Crassiclitellata; family Lumbricidae; genus Lumbricus; species Lumbricus rubellus. The sequence continues at coordinate 650,696 of OX243813.1, forward strand.
TTCACTATCACCTAGTATAATATATCACAGTCTGGAAAGGCCCTGTTCATATTCTGTGTCCTGATCGGCGAAAGTGCCCCTAAAGGCAACTGCTTTTTAGTGTTGTATCATCAGCGAGATACGCTGGAGTTATAATTATTATTATTTATATTATTATTTTTATTTTATTTTTTTATTTTTTTTATTACCCGAGGTATCTATAATCCCTCAGGTGTCAGATATTAATAAGAAATTTGAACTCTAGAGTGGCCATCCATGTCAAGATCAGGAAGAACAAAAGTGCTGTGGAATGCAACAGCATTGAAACGCTGAATGGTGACAGACAGGCGCTGAAACAAGAAGCTTATTATTATTATTACTATTATTCTAAAAACAGAGTAGGGATACTACGGCCTCGATCCGCTGTACTGTTACAGATATCTTCTGGAACAGGAAGGTTTCTTTCTATTATTATTATTTATTTATTTTTGCCCTGAGGTACTTCATTCCCCCAGGGACTTATGGACTATTATTAACTGAAGAATGATCGTCTGGTGGGTCAGGCCTCGTCTTCAGGGTGTGAGGCAAAAGTACCTTTGAAAGCGACCAGGTTGAAGCGTTGGATACAAATGGACAGACGTTGAAAAAGAAAGAAAGCTTCACGTCTGTCACCAGTGATAGAAGAGATGCGGCTGCCAATTTCATTTATGAAGTCTGAGGCTGAAGGATTGAACGGGCCCAATGTCTCTATGGCCACCGGCTGAAAGATGTAGGAAGCGGGCAGCCCTCCGTATTTTATTATTATTAGTCTTATTCTTATTATTATTATTATTATTATGCGACGACATAAGAGGCGACGACATTATTATTATTATTATTACTATTGTTGTTGTTATTATTATTATTATTATTATTATTATCCTTTTAATATTTCCGACAAACAACATCAGACACATAAAGAACAATAAACAACAGAAGCGGTAGTCATTGTTCTAAATGATGATAAAAGTTATTAGCTCTCCTCTGGGTCTGACTCGGCTAAAGTGCCTCTAAAGGCCACCGAGTTGAAGCGCTGGACAGTAATAGAGAGGCGTTGCAGCAAAAAACAGGTCTCTCTCATATCACCAGACGACAATGTTAGGATGCGGCCTAAATCAGACAAAAAGTCGAGGCCAATACTGCAAATGGGACCTAAAGTCTCAAAGGCTAAAGGAATGAAAAAGTGAGTGTTTACAAGAGAGACGTATTTAGTGTTTTTCCTTTCCGTAGCAATCTCGGCTGCCGCGCCCGCCGTCGAAGCCGTGGCCTGGATATATGATGGTGCAAGTGTGTCAACCACTGTCGCATCCCACACAAGATGACGACCCGCACGCCATGGAATCATGGTAAGGCCGTCTGGTCGTCTACCATCCGTGCGAAGAAGACCTGGTGGTTCTTTAATGGACGGTATTCCTGCCTTTGAAAGGGAGCGGTATACATTATTATTATATATACATTATTATTATATACATATACGGTATACATTATTATATACATATACGGTATACATTATTATTATTATTATTATTATTATTATTATTATTATTATTATTATTATTATTATTATTATTAAGCTTATTATTATTATTATTATTATTATTTTATTTTTTTAGCGCCCGAGGTATTTATGATCCCTTCAGGCTTTAAAAACAATAAATACTAAAAACAGTGTTGTTCTGGAGCTAGCGCCTAGCGGTCGTCGTTATTATTATTATTATTATTATTATTATTATTATTATTATTATTATTATTATTATTACTATTACTACTACTACTACTATTATTATTACTATTATTATTATTATCATTACTATTACTATTATTATTATCATTATTATTATTATAGGCAATAGAGATGACGTAGCGAACTATAGACCTATCTCTATATTGCCTTTTTTCGAAACTATTAGAAAAAGTTATGTATCAGCGACTATACGGTTATATCTCTAAACTAAATATGTTGCACCCTTTTCAACATGGTTTTAGATCGGGCCATTCGACGGCAATGTCGCTGATAAATATTCAAGATAAGATTACAGAAGCCATTGATAAAAATGAATTTTCTATAGGACTATTTTTAGATCTAGCCAAAGCTTTCGATACTGTAAATCATAATATATTAATTAAGAAACTTGAAAGCTACGGCATAAGAGGAATCCCTCTTTCCTGGTTTAGAGATTATCTTAGTGGTAGACAACAACAAGTTAAATGTACTGGCATAACATCAAGTTGGAAATCAATTAAATTTGGAGTACCACAAGGGTCAATTTTGGGTCCTCTATTATTCCTGATTTACATTAACGACCTCCCGAATGTATCCCCCATCCTACACTTTGTCCTATTCGCTGATGATTCTAATATTTTCGTCTCTCACAAATCCTATGAGGAATTATTCCGAATCCTTAACAAGGCAAGCAAGCTATCTCTTAACTTGACAAAAACAAACTACATTCTTTTCTGCTCTCGTGGGAAATCTACTCCACAACTGAGGGGAAAAGTCCACATAGACAATATTGAAATCCCACAAGTAAAATCTGTAAAATTCCTTGGAGTCTATGTGGACCAACATTTAACTTGGAATGTACACATAGAACACATTGCACTAAAACTGGCTAAAAACATAGGAATACTAACCCGAATATCTTACTTGCTACCTAGAAACATTCTGCTCACCTTGTACTACTCTATGATATACCCGTATATATCCTATTGCAACATGATATGGGCATCTAACTACAACTCTCGACTTCACAGAATTATTGTCTTGCAGAAAAGAATTGTCAGATTAATAGCCGGGTCTCCTTACAACTCACACTCAGAAAAGCTATTCACGCAGCTCGGGATTCTAAAAGTATTACAGATTAAACAACTGCAGATGTGTGAATTCCTGCATCGATATTCCTATAACACATTGCCTATCTCCCATGCCAATCTCTTTACCCTAGCCTCAGATGTACACTCATACAACACGAAAAACTTAGCCTCATATAGAACTGTGCGCGCCCGAACAAACTCAAGAAAATTCTCCATTAAGTATGCAGGTCCTATTGAATGGAATAGAATACCTCTAAACCTTCGCAGTATCCCTATTCTTAGGTCATTTAAGCATTGCTTAAGTTTATGGTTGATAAACCAGAACTGTTAGTTGGGTTCATACTTAGTACTTCCCTCTCTCTATACTTGTTAAGGTTTTATGTTTCTTAGGCCTACTTAAGGTTTTCTTACTTTTTTCAGTTTGGTATTGATTTATTTTTTAAAAATTTAACCATGCTTAGATATGCATGTTACGTAAAATTTGGAACGTTTAGTTTCTTAGTTAAGTTTTGTTTTATTTTGATTTATTGCATGTATGATGGAAAATAGAATATAATTTTATTGTGCTGAATCTGTAATCGCCTAGAACCAGAAAATGTGCATAGGTGGCCCTAACCAGCGGGACTCTGCAGTCCCTTCTGGGTTTCCTTTTGTTCCCAATAGCGTTCATGTTTTATTTTGATGTGATGTGTGCTTTTTTTGGCTCAATAAAAAAGTTGATTGATTGATTATTATTAGGCCTATTACTATTATTATTATTATTATTATTATTATTATCATTATTATTACTATTAGTATTATAAATAAGATATTGACTGGTGGTGATGCTGATGGCAGTAGGTGTGGTGGTAGTGGTACTGACCCGCGTACACATCGTCAGACCAAGAAGGTAGAGCACGCAGCACCAGAAGAGAACGACGAAGACTTTGTATGGTCGCAGCTTAGGCCACTTGTCAACGGTGGCTGTTATCAACGCCTCCACTCCGGCATTCTGCAAACACACAACGACACCAACAGCCATCAGACAGACAGACGGACGGGCAGACAGGTAGACAGACAGACAGGTAGACAGACAGACGGACGAACAGATAGACGGACGGACAGACAGACGGACAGACAGACGGACGGGCAGACAGGTAGACAGACAGACAGACAGGTAGACAGAAAGACAGACAGACGGACGGACGGACGGACAGACGGACAGACGACGGACGGACGGACGGGCAGACAGGTAGACAGACAGACAGACAGGTAGACAGACAGACAGACGGACGAACAGATAGACGGGCGGACAGACAGACGGACGGACGGACAAACAGACGGACGAACAGATAGACGGACGGACAGACAGACGGACAGACAGACGGACGGACAGACGGACGGACGGGCAGACAGGTAGACAGACAGACAGACAGACAGACAGATGGACGCACAGACAGACAGACAGATAGACGGACAGACAGACAGACAGAGTTGTGATCTGACAGAGATGGTGACTTACGAGACTGTCAATGCCAAGTAGTACGAGCATGAAGAAGAACATGGCCGTCCAGAGTTGAGGAACAGGAAGAGTTGCCAACACTTGAGGATAAACGATGAACGCCAGACCGGAACCTACACGCACACATAAATAAAACATTCTGTATAGCCCTATTGTATGCCTAGTCTACTGTCAAATTAGCCTATAATTCACAAACTAGGCTATATTAAATTCACTATGAAAATATGAATTATAATTTTGCGCTCACATAAGCCAATAATAAACCTATAATAGGCCTAATCTAGACTGATTTTTCGTAGCAATCGTTACGTAACGCTGGGGAGGGTGGGTGGGTGGGTCTAAAACGGTCATTTTCGGCGTTTCGTAATTATGCAATGGCCCTTTATTACTATTGTACCATCGCATATTCAGCCGATCAGAAATAATTATTCTGACTGACCAATATGCAGCAGCAGCAGCAGCATCACCTACAATCGTAATCGTAATCTCGAGACTTCTACAGCGCCCACAAAAGCGAAGTCGCGGGAACCAGCTTATTCACAGGCGCTCAATCAAAGCAAAATCGATAGGCAGCAGGTCAAGTCCGGAGAGTCAGGCAGGCAGGCAGATAGATGGACGGCTAAAGTGGGCGATGTTTAGAGTTGAATTGCCGAGGGATGTGAGGAGAGGAAGAATCAGGATAGGATTTGTGAAAGAGCAATGTTTTCAGTTTTGAGTGAAAGACCTGTGGAGAGATAGCGAGAGGTGGAGTTTTGGTGAGCTCGTGTGATGTACTAATCTATCCTACATTTATGGTAATTAGCAAACGATGATAATTATCTGTTCGTCTATTATTATAGATCTAATCTAATCTTATCTCATCGCACCTAATCCACCGTCCACATTAAACACTAATCTTATCTCTGATCTCAATAACATTGGTGGCTGATCGACGATGTCTGATTATCTAAGTTGACCTCTAACCTCCAGCAGCGACGTCCTTCACTTCTGTGCCCATCGCTGTCGCCATGTAACCAAGAGCGCTGAAGACGACGAAGCCAGCGTACCAATCGGTGCAGGAATTTGCGATGGCAACCACCAGAGCAGTTCTAAAACACAACCACCACCACCACGTCCACCACCACCACCACCACCACACCAATTGATCAATCAATCAAATCAATCAAATCAAATCAATCAAATCAATCAATCAAATCAATCAATCAAATCAATCAAATCTATCAAATCAATCAATCAAATCAATCAAATCAATCAATCAAATCAATCAAATCAATCAAATCTATCAAATCAATCAATCAAATCAATCAAATCAATCAATCAAATCAATCAAATCAATCAAATCAATCAAATCAATCAAATCAATCAAATCAATCAAATCAATCAATCAAATCAATCAATCAAATTAATCAAATCAATCAAATCAATCAAATCAATCAATCAAATCAAATCAATTGATCAAATCAATCAATCAAATCAATCAAATCAAATCAATTGATCAATCAAATCAATCAAATCAATCACATCAATCAATCAATCAAATCAATCAATCAAATCAATCAAATCAAATGATCAATCAAATCAATCAATCGAATCAATCAAATCAAATCAATCAAATCAATCAAATCAATCAAATCAATCAAATCAATCAAATCAATCAAATCAATCAATCAAATCAATCAATCAATTTAATCAAATCAATCAAATCAATCAAATCAATCAATCAAATCAAATCAATTGATCAAATCAATCAATCAAATCAATCAAATCAAATCAATTGATCAATCAAATCAATCAAGCGAATCAATCAAATCAAATCAATCAAATCAATCAAATCAATCAAATTAATCAAATCAATCAAATCAATCAAATCAATCAATCAAATCAAATGAATTGATCAATCAAATCAAATCAAATCAATTGATCAATCAAATCAAGTCAATTAATCCATTAAATCAAATCAAATAAATCAATCCAACCAATCAATCAAATCAGTCAATCGATCACATCAAATCAATCAGTGCATCTGTTCATCGATTGATCGATTGATTAGTCAATAAATCTGAATAAATCTGAACAAAATGATTATGAGCTAATCTTAAAGTCAGCAAATGAGACCGAATGAAAATAGATCAAAATAATTGAATAATTGCATAAAACATTGTAACCATTAAATTCAAAGGAATTAGTGGATTCACGACGACAGACTGACGACACATAATTATGTGGGATGAACACATATGGACTCCACATGTGAAGCGCGGTGGTGCAGTGGGTATGTTCGTTGCCTTGCAGCCGGAGGGTTGCAGGTTTGAATCTACTCAAGTCGCCGTGTAGGGACCTTGGGCAAGTCCTTCCCTCGCAATTGCTCAGCGCTTCGGCGTGAAGCTCCGATGCAGTGTCCGCGCTGTTGTTGGGAGCGTTTCTGTGTAGTAATTTTGAAGGGGCGCTACAACAAGTGCATACGCACATACATTGGTTCCATTCAATGACCATTGGAATCTGCTGCTGAATGGATGGATCATCAAAAGAAAAGACGAAGAAGACGTTTCATTGTTTCAGTGACGAATGCAGTGAATAATTATAATCGACCTCATCATCATCATCACAGTCACTAATGATCAAGTTGAACTGCAGGTGTGTCTTTCTTACTTGTAGATGTTGCTTTTGAAAGGACTGTAACTCGCATAGGTAATCAGTCCACTGGCTCCCACGCCCAGAGCGAAGAAGATCTGACCAGCCGCATCTCCCCATACCTAAACAACAACAACAACAACAACAAACTGGATTGGAGTCTTTTGAATTCATGAATATTCATGAAAAGGCATCAATTTTTTGATGACGTCATGTTTCTTTTTCAGATAATAGCCATTGTTTTTAAACCAGACGAAACCCAAATAATTCTAACCATTAGCTCCAATGTCTAAAGTGCTATCTTCAAAACTTAGCGCAGGGCATCACCTTATTTAAGAGCGTTGCCTCATGTTGGAAGGGATATCGACTTAAGGTGATGCTAAGAAGATAATAATTAGGCGGCTTGAAGGGCTTACAGTGTAGGTTGTAGGACACTGTAGGTTGGCTGAGTGCAAAGACTTTACATGTTTTGAGTTGGCGATAGAAAAACTGCGTGAATGATGATGTTAACACAATTTTTCGCATCGGAGAAAAAGTTGTCGGCGTTCGAACACAACGCTTGAACAGGACGGGTGTCTAATTTATTATACGAAAAAGTAGAGAGGTGGTGGTTGGTGATGGGTGGTGGGTAGTGAGGGTGTGGTGGTGGTGGTGGTGGGGGTGGAGGTGGGGTGGTGGTGAGGTGGGGTGGTGGGGGCAATCGTCATGCAGTCGATGAAGACGAAAGAAGTCTGAACCATGGAATCCTATATTCAATTATTGTCTGAACCGATGAACGAATGAGTAAAGTTGAGAAGGGAAATGGATGAGAATGAGGAGGTATGGGGAGGAAATGGGGGAGAGAATGGAAGAAATGGGGCATAGAATGGGGGAGGAAGGAGGACCTGGGATTTCAATCGTCTACGCTGTTTTGATAGGACGACCACGACAATAAAATTATGAGGAGAAGGAGAAAGACGAGTAGGAGGAGGAGTAGGTGGAAGAGGAGGAGGAGAAAGATAAGAAGGAGGAGGAGAAGAAGGGGCAGGAAGAAGAGAAGAAGGAGAAGAAGGAGGAGGAGTAGGAGAAGAGAGAAGGAGGAAGAGGAAAATGAGGAGGAGGAAGACGAGTCAAATAATTTCTAAAACGCATAATGTTTCATGGCTCAAGAGAAGAAGAGCAAGTTCCCAGAATGCCAAACGTCCCTCCTCCTCCTCCTTCCTCCTCGTCCCTTCTCCTCCCTCCTCCTTCCTCGTCCCTCCTCGTCTTTCCTCCTCAGTTCTCGTTCCTCCTCGTCCCACCTTGTTCTTCCTCCTCTCTCCTTGTCCCTCCTCCTCTCTCTTTGTCCCTCCTCCTCCCTCCTCGTCTCTTTTCGTCCCTCCTCGTACCTTCAGCGCCCTCCTCCTTCGATCAATCAATAGCAGAATGCTTTTGACGCTCGCTCTCAACTTTACGACACGAAATCTGTTTATTGTCGAAGCCACAAACTAAGTGTGGCCAGTGCCAAGCTGAGCCACTCACAGATACATGTGCATCTGATAGATAGACAGGTAGACAGATCGAGTGGGACGGAAAGATATACCAAGAAGCAGAACGAGAAACTGCGAGTGAAGGGCATTCGACAAATAAACCATAGATGGACACGAATCATCCGGACAAGACCCCCGTCCATAGGCTTACGAGGCGGTGGCCCAGGGTGGTCAAATGCCCCCCAACTTTCGGGCAAATCTGGTTTTTCGGGCAAACACAGACCCGAACGACTAAAAAAGGTCGTCAACTTTTTTACGGATATATTTTTCGGGCAGAAGTTCAATCTCCCCCCCCCCCCACCCACTGCTGAAATCTCCAGTACGCCTATGCCCCCGTCCATGGAAAAAATAACTCCGAGACAGTAACAATCACCCCGTATAGACAAAAGGCATGATCCTCAATTCAACCCCCGGTCAATAACCCCCAACCCGGTGAATAAAGCAGTTAAAGTAAACAGTTTTAGATCTATTTCAACTTGTAAACTTGTTGACTATTCTGTTGCTAAACTGCTGCTCAGCATCGGTGACGGGGGTGTGACGTAGGAGAAGCGAAACAAGTAAACAATGTCTGATGCATAAGAATCATGAACTTATTACCGCACTATGTCAAACGCCTTTTGCTGGAATTGTATCAATAAATTTACTTCAGGTATGGATATTGGGACAACATGAAGTTAAGTGGTGCTTCAAAAAAAGTGTTGAGTTTCTCATAATCAGATGAATAGACCTCAATGTTAATAGTTTGCGTCCCATTCGAACAGTGCATAGCAGCACCATAGCCATACAGATCAAATGGCGACCCACTGATGCGGCCATCAAAGGCAGACTCCAGTCTGAGCCGTATAACCTACATAGACTAAGCCACGAATCACCCAGACACGCGGCAGCTACATAAATCCACCAGACGACGACACAGCTGCTGAGGACAATGAATCGACTGATGGAACAGCGGAGGACAATGAATCGACTGATGGAACAGCGGAGGACAGTGAATCGAATGATGGAACAGCGGAGGACATTGAATCGACTGATGGAACAGCGGAGGACAATGAATCGACTGATGGAACAGCGGAGGACAATGAATCGACTGATGGAACAGGGGAGGACAATGAATCGACTGATGGAACAGGGGAGGACAATGAATCGACTGATGGAACAGCGGAGGACAATGAATCGACTGATGGAACAGCGGAGGACAATGAAACAACTGATGGAACAGCGGAGGACAATGAATCGACTGATGGAACAGCGGAGGACAATGAATCGACTGATGGAACAGCGGAGGACAATGAATCGACTGATGGAACAGCGGAGGACAATGAATCGACTGATGGAACAGCGGAGGACAATGAATCGACTGATGGAACAGCGGAGGACAATGAATCGACTGATGGAACAGCGGAGGACAATGAATCGACTGATGGAACAGGGGAGGACAATGAATCGACTGATGGAACAGCGGACGACAATGAATCGACTGATGGAACAGCGGAGGACAATGAATCGACTGATGGAACAGCGGAGGACAATGAATCGACTGATGGAACAGGGGAGGACAATGAATCGACTGATGGAACAGCGGAGGACAATGAATCGACTGATGGAACAGCGGAGGACAATGAATCGACTGATGGAACAGCGGAGGACAATGAATCGACTGATGGAACAGCGGAGGACAATGAAACAACTGATGGAACAGCGGAGGACAATGAAACAACTGATGGAACAGCGGAGGACAATGAATCGACTGATGGAACAGCGGACGACAATGAATCGACTGATGGAACAGCGGACGACAATGAATCGACTGATGGAACAGCGGAGGACAATGAATCGACTGATGGAACAGCGGACGACAATGAATCGACTGATGGAACAGCGGAGGACAATGAATCGACTGATGGAACAGGGGAGCACAATGAATCGACTGATGGAACAGCGGAGGACAATGAATCGACTGATGGAACAGCGGAGGACAATGAATCGACTGATGGAACAGCGGAGGACAATGAATCGACTGATGGAACAGCGGACGACAATGAATCGACTGATGGAACAGCGGACGACAATGAATCGACTGATGGAACAGGGGAGGACAATGAATCGACTGATGGAACAGCGGAGGACAATGAATCGACTGATGGAACAGCGGAGGACAATGAATCGACTGATGGAACAGCGGAGGACAATGAATCGACTGATGGAACAGCGGACGACAATGAATCGACTGATGGAACAGCGGAGGACAATGAATCGACTGATGGAACAGCGGAGGACAATGAATCGACTGATGGAACAGGGGAGGACAATGAATCGACTGATGGAACAGCGGAGGACAATGAATCGACTGATGGAACAGCGGACGACAATGAATCGACTGATGGAACAGCGGACGACAATGAATCGACTGATGGAACAGCGGACGACAATGAATCGACTGATGGAACAGGGGAGGACAATGAATCGACTGATGGAACAGCGGAGGACAGTGAATCGACTGATGGAACAGCGGAGGACAATGAAACAACTGATGGAACAGCGGAGGACAATGAATCGACTGATGGAACAGGGGAGGACAATGAATCGACTGATGGAACAGCGGAGGACAATGAATCGACTGATGGAACAGCGGAGGACAATGAATCGACTGATGGAACAGCGGAGGACAATGAATCGACTGATGGAACAGGGGAGGACAATGAATCGACTGATGGAACAGCGGAGGACAATGAATCGACTGATGGAACAGCGGAGGACAATGAATCGACTGATGGAACAGCGGAGGACAATGAATCGACTGATGGAACAGCTGCTGACGACAATGAATCGACTGATGGAACAGCTGCTGAGGACAATGAATCGACTAATGGAACAGGGGAGGACAATGAATCGACTGATGGAACAGCGGAGGACAATGAAACAACTGATGGAACAGCTGCTGAGGAGAGTGAATCGACTGATCGAACAGCGGAGGACAATGAATCGACTGATGGAACAGCGGACGACAATGAATCGACTGATGGAACAGCGGAGGACAATGAATCGACTGATGGAACAGCGGAGGACAATGAATCGACTGATGGAACAGGGGAGGACAATGAATCGACTGATGGAACAGCGGAGGACAATGAATCGACTGATGGAACAGCGGAGGACAATGAATCGACTGATGGAACAGCGGAGGACAATGAATCGACTGATGGAACAGCGGAGGACAATGAAACAACTGATGGAACAGCGGAGGACAATGAAACAACTGATGGAACAGCGGAGGACAATGAATCGACTGATGGAACAGCGGACGACAATGAATCGACTGATGGAACAGCGGACGACAATGAATCGACTGATGGAACAGCGGACGACAATGAATCGACTGATGGAACAGCGGACGACAATGAATCGACTGATGGAACAGCGGAGGACAATGAATCGACTGATGGAACAGCGGAGGACAATGAATCGACTGATGGAACAGCGGAGGACAATGAATCGACTGATGGAACAGCGGAGGACAATGAATCGACTGATGGAACAGCGGAGGACAATGAATCGACTGATGGAACAGCGGACGACAATGAATCGACTGATGGAACAGCGGAGGACAATGAATCGACTGATGGAACAGCGGAGGACAATGAATCGACTGATGGAACAGCGGAGGACAATGAATCGACTGATGGAACAGCGGAGGACAATGAATCGACTGATGGAACAGCGGAGGACAATGAATCGACTGATGGAACAGCGGAGGACAATGAATCGACTGATGGAACAGCGGACGACAATGAATCGACTGATGGAACAGCGGACGACAATGAATCGACTGATGGAACAGGGGAGGACAATGAATCGACTGATGGAACAGCGGAGGACAATGAATCGACTGATGGAACAGGGGAGGACAATGAATCGACTGATGGAACAGCGGAGGACAATGAATCGACTGATGGAACAGCGGAGGACAATGAATCGACTGATGGAACAGCGGACGACAATGAATCGACTGATGGAACAGCGGACGACAATGAATCGACTGATGGAACAGCGGAGGACAATGAATCGACTGATGGAACAGCGGAGGACAATGAATCGACTGATGGAACAGCGGAGGACAATGAATCGACTGATGGAACAGCGGAGGACAATGAATCGACTGATGGAACAGCGGAGGACAATGAATCGACTGATGGAACAGCGGAGGACAATGAATCGACTGATGGAACAGCGGAGGACAATGAATCGACTGATGGAACAGGGGAGGACAATGAATCGACTGATGGAACAGCGGAGGACAATGAAACAACTGATGGAACAGCGGAGGACAATGAAACAACTGATGGAACAGCGGAGGACAATGAATCGACTGATGGAACAGCGGAGGACAATGAATCGACTGATGGAACAGCGGACGACAATGAATCGACTGATGGAACAGCGGACGACAATGAATCGACTGATGGAACAGCGGAGGACAATGAATCGACTGATGGAACAGCGGAGGACAATGAAACAACTGATGGAACAGCGGAGGACAATGAAACAACTGATGGAACAGCGGAGGACAATGAATCGACTGATGGAACAGGGGAGGACAATGAATCGACTGATGGAACCGCGGAGGACAGTGAATCGACTGATGGAACAGCGGAGGACAATGAATCGACTGATGGAACAGGGGAGGACAATGAATCGACTGATGGAACAGCGGAGGACAATGAATCGACTGATGGAACAGGGGAGGACAATGAATCGACTGATGGAACAGCGGAGGACAATGAATCGACTGATGGAACAGCGGAGGACTATGAATCGACTGATGGAACAGCGGACGACAATGAATCGACTGATGGAACAGCGGACGACAATGAATCGACTGATGGAACAGCGGAGGACAATGAATCGACTGATGGAACAGCGGAGGACAATGAATCGACTGATGGAACAGCGGAGGACAATGAATCGACTGATGGAACAGCGGAGGACAATGAATCGACTGATGGAACAGCGGAGGACAATGAATCGACTGATGGAACAGCGGAGGACAATGAATCGACTGATGGAACAGCGGAGGACAATGAATCGACTGATGGAACAGGGGAGGACAATGAATCGACTGATGGAACAGCGGAGGACAATGAAACAACTGATGGAACAGCGGAGGACAATGAAACAACTGATGGAACAGCGGAGGACAATGAATCGACTGATGGAACAGCGGACGACAATGAATCGACTGATGGAACAGCGGACGACAATGAATCGACTGATGGAACAGCGGAGGACAATGAATCGACTGATGGAACAGCGGAGGACAATGAATCGACTGATGGAACAGGGGAGGACAATGAATCGACTGATGGAACAGCGGAGGACCATGAAACAACTGATGGAACAGCGGAGGACAATGAAACAACTGATGGAACAGCGGAGGACAATGAATCGACTGATGGAACAGCGGAGGACAATGAATCGACTGATGGAACCGCGGAGGACAGTGAATCGACTGATGGAACAGCGGAGGACAATGAATCGACTGATGGAACAGCGGAGGACAATGAAACAACTGATGGAACAGCGGAGGACAATGAATCGACTGATGGAACAGCGGAGGACAATGAATCGACTGATGGAACAGCGGAGGACAATGAATCGACTGATGGAACAGGGGAGGACAATGAATCGACTGATGGAACAGCGGAGGACAATGAAACAACTGATGGAACAGCGGAGGACAATGAAACAACTGATGGAACAGCGGAGGACAATGAATCGACTGATGGAACAGCGGAGGACAATGAATCGACTGATGGAACAGCGGAGGACAATGAATCGACTGATGGAACAGCGGACGACAATGAATCGACTGATGGAACAGCGGACGACAATGAATCGACTGATGGAACAGCGGAGGACAATGAATCGACTGATGGAACAGCGGAGGACAATGAAACAACTGATGGAACAGCGGAGGACAATGAAACAACTGATGGAACAGCGGAGGACAATGAATCGACTGATGGAACAGGGGAGGACAATGAATCGACTGATGGAACCGCGGAGGACAGTGAATCGACTGATGGAACAGCGGAGGACAATGAATCGACTGATGGAACAGGGGAGGACAATGAATCGACTGATGGAACAGCGGAGGACAATGAATCGACTGATGGAACAGGGGAGGACAATGAATCGACTGATGGAACAGCGGAGGACAATGAATCGACTGATGGAACAGCGGAGGACAATGAATCGACTGATGGAACAGCGGACGACAATGAATCGACTGATGGAACAGCGGACGACAATGAATCGACTGATGGAACAGCGGAGGACAATGAATCGACTGATGGAACAGCGGAGGACAATGAATCGACTGATGGAACAGCGGAGGACAATGAATCGACTGATGGAACAGCGGAGGACAATGAATCGACTGATGGAACAGCGGAGGACAATGAATCGACTGATGGAACAGCGGAGGACAATGAATCGACTGATGGAACAGCGGAGGACAATGAATCGACTGATGGAACAGGGGAGGACAATGAATCGACTGATGGAACAGCGGAGGACAATGAAACAACTGATGGAACAGCGGAGGACAATGAAACAACTGATGGAACAGCGGAGGACAATGAATCGACTGATGGAACAGCGGACGACAATGAATCGACTGATGGAACAGCGGACGACAATGAATCGACTGATGGAACAGCGGAGGACAATGAATCGACTGATGGAACAGCGGAGGACAATGAATCGACTGATGGAACAGGGGAGGACAATGAATCGACTGATGGAACAGCGGAGGACAATGAAACAACTGATGGAACAGCGGAGGACAATGAAACAACTGATGGAACAGCGGAGGACAATGAATCGACTGATGGAACCGGGGAGGACAATGAATCGACTGATGGAACCGCGGAGGACAGTGAATCGACTGATGGAACAGCGGAGGACAATGAATCGACTGATGGAACAGCGGAGGACAATGAATCGACTGATGGAACAGCGGACAACAATGAATCGACTGATGGAACAGCGGACGACAATGAATCGACTGATGGAACAGCGGACGACAATGAATCGACTGATGGAACAGGGGTGGACAATGAATCGACTGATGGAACAGCGGAGGACAGTGAATCGACTGATGGAACAGCGGAGGACAATGAAACAACTGATGGAACAGCGGAGGACAATGAATCGACTGATGGAACAGGGGAGGACAATGAATCGACTGATGGAACAGCGGAGGACAATGAATCGACTGATGGAACAGCGGAGGACAATGAATCGACTGATGGAACAGCGGAGGACAATGAATCGACTGATGGAACAGGGGAGGACAATGAATCGACTGATGGAACAGCGGAGGACAATGAATCGACTGATGGAACAGCGGAGGACAATGAATCGACTGATGGAACAGCGGAGGACAATGAATCGACTGATGGAACAGGGGAGGACAATGAATCGACTGATGGAACAGCGGAGGACAATGAAACAACTGATGGAACAGCGGAGGACAGTGAATCGACTGATGGAACAGCGGAGGTGGCGGAGGTGGCAGAGGTGGCTGCGAGTGTTAATCTTACCTTGGCATCGCCCAGTCTTCTCCAATCTGGTGTCAGGTAGTACTTGATTCCGAGCAGTGATCCTTCCAGCAGAGCTCCTCTTATCAACAGAATTGTTAGAACGACGTATGGAAACGTTGTCGTGAAGTAGACAACCTAAACAACACAACGACACAATGCAATGCAACACAACACAACGACACAACAACACAATGCAACACAATGCAACACAATGCAACACAACACAATGCAACACAATGCAATGCAACACAATGCAACACATTGCAATACAATGCAACACAATGCAACACAATGCAACACAACACAATGCAACACAATGCAATGCAACACAATGCAACACATTGCAACACAATGCAACACAATGCAACACAATGCAACACGATACAACACAATGCAACACAATGCAACACAATGCAACACAATGCAACACAATGCAACACAATGCAACACAATGCAACACAAGGCAACACAATGCAACACAATGCAACACAATGCAACACAATGCAACACAATGCAACACAATGCAACACAATGCAACACAATGCAACACAATGCAACACAACACAATGCAACACGATACAACACAATGCAACACAATGCAACACAATGCAACACAATGCAACACAATGCAACACAATGCAACACATTGCAACACAATGCAACACAATGCAACACAATGCAACACAAGGCAACACGATACAACACAATGCAACACAATGCAACACAATGCAACACAATGCAACACAAGGCAACACAATGCAACACAATGCAACACAATGCAACACAATGCAACACAATGCAACACAATGCAACACGATACAACACAATGCAACACGATACAACACAATGCAACACAATGCAACACAATGCAACACAATGCAACACAATGCAACACAATGCAACACAATGCAACACAATGCAACACAATGCAACACAATGCAACACAAGGCAACACAATGCAACACAATGCAACACAATGCAACACAATGCAACACAATGCAACACAATGCAACACAATGCAACACAATGCAACACAATGCAATGCAACACAATGCAACACAATGCAACACAATGCAACACAATGCAACACAATGCAACACAATGCAACACAATGCAACACAATGCAACACAATGCAACACAATGCAACACAATGCAACACAATGCAACACAATGCAACACAATGCAACACAATGCAACACAATGCAACACAATGCAACACAATGCAACACAATGCAACACAATGCAACACAAGGCAACACAATGCAACACAATGCAACACAATGCAACACAATGCAACACAATGCAACACAATGCAACACAAGGCAACACGATACAACACAATGCAACACAATGCAACACAATGCAACACAATGCAACACAATGCAACACAAGGCAACACAATGCAACACAATGCAACACAATGCAACACAATGCAACACAATGCAACACAATGCAACACGATACAACACAATGCAACACGATACAACACAATGCAACACAATGCAACACAATGCAACACAATGCAACACAATGCAACACAATGCAACACAATGCAACACAATGCAACACAATGCAACACAATGCAACACAATGCAACACAAGGCAACACAATGCAACACAATGCAACAACACAACAACACAATGCAACACAATGCAACACAATGCAACACAATGCAACAACACAACAACACAATGCAACACAATGCAACAACACAATGCAACACAATGCAACACAATGCAACAACACAATGCAACCAACGTTTCTGACTTCTTCATCATTATACCAAAGTCTCTTCTGCCTTTGTTTATCTTGTTGTACATCTCAATGATAGATATTGATTATGAAGCGCCGGCATATCAAGCCAACATGGAACTATAATTTGTGTGTTGGACAAATATTCCAATGTTATGGGACTTCCTTCTGAGGGTCCATATGGGGCCGAATAAAATCTTCATGGACATGTTATTTTCACTTAACTCATCGTCCAATCACGTGATTAGGCCTATATCTAGGCAGAGGATGATAATAAGATGGATAATAATATTGCATGAATTTTAGGTTTGTGGATCATGGATTGGATCACTTGAACTAATTAATTATAGATGAATTCATTGTCAGAGGTTTAATGTTCTGTGGCATGAAAAACGCACTGACGGACGCGCGATTGCTTCCCACTATAACTACATGTATATTATCCTGTCAATGGTCACTGAGCAGTAGGACGAGATTGACGCCTTGCATGGCTGCCAACAGTTAAGTTCGGTTCCTGTAGTAACTTGTGTCCAATTGATGAATTGCAATCACAACACTCTGTTGTGTCTTGATTGAAATTTAATAAAAAAAATTAGATATGATCTCAATGTTATGATTAATGTGAGGAGGAACTGACTTTTCCCGATGACTGGATGCCTTTGATGAGGCAGAGGAAGCACAAAACCCACATGGCCAGCAGGCAAAGAGCCAGCTCCATCTTCACTCCATTCGGCTGGTCAATGCTGTCAGATTTCTCTAGGACTCCGTAACTGATTCAGAAAGACAAACAACACACAATCAGTTGGCATTGTGAGCTATGAGACTTTAAATCATGTGGTCAGACATATTTTTAATATAGGCTAGATATATAATTATTCTAATAAATCGACGACAGATAAAATAATATAACTAGTTCGTTGCAAGTATAAGATTCGACGAGTTACTGTCGTCGGGAAATGAACGAGCGAAGATTGTTAGACGAACTATACAACTCACTAGAAGTATTCCTGACTGGATGAAACGAGGTTCTTCGTCTTGTTCTGAAGATCTTCTAGTTCATCTGGTAATAGTGTCGTCTTATTGTAGCAAGTGTTGTTGTAGTAGAGTCCTCCAATGTCAATACACGGCGTCCTTTCTCTTATGTTGAAACAGGCTACGAACCACAACAACGACAACAACAATGATAACAACAACAACGAATCAGAAACATTTCTGTAGTCATCAATTGGGAGTCGTCTTTATTTTTGCCATCACGTTCATCATCATCATCATCATCATCATCATCATCATCATCATCATCATCATCATCATCATCGTCGTCGTCGTCGTCGTCGTCGTCATCATCATCATCATCATCATCATCATCATCATCATCATCATCATCATCATCATCATCATCATCATAGGGAGTCTCTGAGAGACGTACAGAGACTCGGCCGCCGCACTATCTACATATTCTTGTCCTATACCTCATACCTGGGGTGTTGTAGGAGTGTTTGCAGCTGTCCCACGGCAGGTTCGACTGGAAGCACATTGCAAAGTAATAGAGACAATAGGCGAGAAGCATTGTGTAGAAGACTGCGATCATGCCTGAGATGAGCAGCATCGCAATTCCAGTGCCTGAAGCAGATTCAAAGACAAAAGACATTATATACCATTGTTAAAATTACTGTTCAGCCATCAGCAGCTGCTGTTTGGTATTAATTTTTAGCTTCACGAAACAATTGAATGTCTTACAAATGACGCTACAATCATAAATGCTTTGATGCATGTAAAAGACCAACGCTGAATTTACACATTTTACCTTGCCAGCAAATGACTCGTTGCCTTTACAGCGTTTGCATAAAAATGCACGTAATTATTACATCTGACAATTGCATCTTCTTTCTTCTCTCTACGTCAATCGACTTTCTTCGTTTCTGGTTTCTCTAATTGATTAAAAGTCATTCTCATTATTATTGGGACTAAAACTCATGTAGTTCTAGCTATTTACCACTTAGCAATCGACTTCAGTCAGTTACTGTAGGATTCAGTCTTTGTAATTTGTTGAGGCTCCAACGCATTTTTAGGGCGACCAGAAATCACATCCCCCATCCTCCTCCTCCTCCTCCTCCCTCCTCCTCCTCCTCCTCCTCCTCCTCCTCCTCCTCCTCCTCCTCCTCCTCCTCCTCCTCCTCCTCCTCCTCCTCCTCCTCCTCCTCCTCCTCCTCTTGAGACCTCCTCCTCCATTCTCAAACATAAATTATCATTATTAGCATGGCCTAATAAGATCATTCAAGGCTTAAATCTTGAATATTCATAAGTTAGAGAGTAACGTCACGGGTTGGTGGTTTAAGTAATTAATTATTATTGTCACCATTGACTCCGTGATGCGTGAAAAGAACATCGACCGCAGCAAGAGTTGCGAATTACCATCGCTGCTGCAGTGATTCAAAGAAGTGATTCAACGTTTAACTATTCGTGTCGAGCCTCTCGGCTGTGCATTATTATTATTATTATTATTATTATTATTATTATTATTATTATTATTATAACTTCACCATTTATTGAAAAACCACTCAAGCCGAAAACAAAACAAAAAACAGAAATGTGATCAAGCATAGAGTGCATTGTTATCGTATCCGGGGTGTGGTGCAAAAGTTCCTCTAAAAGCAACGGCGTTGAAACGCTGTGTACAAATTGAAATCCTCTGGAAGAGGTAGATTATTTCCCTCGGATCGCCGGAAACAGCGGCACACCGGCGGCCCAACTCAAATAGAAATTCCCGACCCGCGCGATTGATGGGGCCCAACGTTTCAATAGCGATCGGCACAAATTCGTGGGAGACAGGAAGCGTGGAATATTTGTTGCATTTTCGATCCGCCGCATGTTCCGCAGCTCCTCCGGATTCCGTTGATGAAAGATGTAGATAAGAGACAGCACACGTATGGATGGCTGTGAAGTCCCAGGCGATATATTTGCCTCTGGCCCATGGGACGAGGGTGGCCCCGTCTGGTCTTTTGCCGTCCGTTCTTATCAGGCCTGGAGGCTCCTTAGAACTGGGGATGTTCGCCTTCGCGAGTGCCCTCCACACCAAGTCGTTGACCGCAAAGTGTCGGGCTGTTCTTCCAGTTGAACGTCTGCAGGCCAACCCGTGGTGTCCTCTTGAGTCGGTGGTCTCTCCGCATTGACACTGGTGTGGTGTACACAGGTCCAAACCAAGGCGCAGTCCAACGGCCACTCTGATTGCCTCATTGCTTAGATCCAAGCCACAGGCGGTCACAGGAATAGTTGATAGCCAGTCCCCAGCATGAGGGGAGGTCACCGCAAATAGTCTGGCCATGTTGACCGGATCGCTGTAGGCGGCCCATACCGCTGCCCTGTCAACCTCTATCAGTGGACCATCCCACACGCTCTGCCTGCTCCAAAGGGACTCTGCGCTGCTCGGCTGGGTGTTCTTGCGGACCTCGAGCAATTCGTCGATGTAGACATCATCCCACTCCTCCTTGCACAGGATCAAACTCACGAGTGACTTGGTCGATGCGGCTGATGCCAAATAAGCTGAAGATGCCAGCATCGAGACACGTCTAACTCCGAGTCCACCATCTCTAATTGGGAGTGTGGCTTGAAGCCATTGGATGTTGTTGAGGCTAATGTTGATGATGTTCTCTAACCCTTTGCGCATCAGATCATCCATTTTCTCGAGCAGTGGATGTCCATGGCAAGGGGAAGTTCTCAGCAAATAGGTAAGTTTTGCTGCCCCAAAACTTGCTCGCAGCAAAATCAACGCTGACTGGGCTCGAAGGCAGGCCAAGTCCGTTACTGCTCGTTCTAGTATCTCGCTGTGCCTGAGCAGCGCCACGTCTAAAGCCTCTCCTCGGAACAGAGGAGCCCCCAGCAGGAGGAGCGACTCCATGTTCATCCGCTCGAATCCTTCGAATTCTGGCTCCGTTTGTTCCGTCTTTGAATAAAGTTCACATTTCTTGCTATTAAGGCAGATACCCAGCGATGACTCCAGGTCCTTAATCGAGGCCAAATCCTGCAGTACGTCCTCCTTCTTACCTCCCAACGAGATGTCATCCAGATAGCCAAGCCTGAAACTTGAGCGCATTGCGCGCAGAACTGGCTGTAGAGGCAGGCAGAACAGCAGGGGCCCCAAGGGATCACCCTGCTGCGGTCCCATCATCGAGCGAACCACGAAGGAACCAAACTGCAGCTGAGATTCTGCTGAATATGCCTGATGTGTGAAGGCGTAGATCTCCGGAATTGTGTCGTAAACCATCTGCAGCATGACGTCTCTTCGCAAGGTGTTGAAAGCGTTTGTGAAGTCAAGTTTCACG